>JBAHVQ010208664.1:0-12357 GCA_036872915.1 Nanipora kamurai
CTTTTATCCACATATTGCAAATACATCACACAAAATACAGTGTATGTAAACTTTTGACCACAACTGTATATATATATATATATATATATATATATACACACATGAATGATGAGTACCACAAAGGTTACCACGTTGGTATGAAAATATAGAGCGTACTGGGTATTATAGAGCAAATGAGTAAATACAAAAGGCAAAATTTTGCTGTCGCTACTCTGAGTTTCAAGTGCTCAGGGAATCATCAGGAGTTACCTGGTTATTTGTGTGGTCTTGAGAATATATATATATATATATATGACATAATTTTCGCTAAACCAAACCAAATGTAATAGGAAGGCTAAGAATAATGAGAATTTCTATCCTGATGATGACTGTAAAGTCAGAAACGTTTAATTTTTACCAGCAATAATTTTAACTTATTCCTGTGTGTACTTTTTAACAAGATTTTAAGGGTCAGTAAATATTATACAGAACTGATGTTTCATTAGTTTGATCTGTAGCAGTATTAACACTGTATTAACATCTATATCAATATTAGCATTAATTACTTTTGAATTTTCCAAAGAAATTATTACCGAGTTTGGTATATGTATTAAAATTTGTTCCAACCGCCATCCCATTTAATTCAGTACTATCTGCGGTATACATCGTTGTTAATTTATTATCTACTGTGTTTTCGTCCCATTGACTTTGGACTTCATCAGAGCTTCAGAAGTACAATGTTGGTTCATACCACGTTAAAAAAAAATAACGAACGATCTCACACAAGCAAAGATGTACAGTAATTTTATTAATTTGAATTCCAATTCACAAACATACGTGCGAAAAGCAATTCTTAATCTATTGTGCAAAAAGAGCTGACCAGATGTTGTTTAAGGGTCGCGTCCTTCCTGCTCAGCCTTCCTGCCGATCTCAATAGATTTCCTGACTCGACACTTAAATGCATTTATCCTACAATTCAATTTGCTTTTAAAAATTGAAACGCTGTCAAATTGGTCCCGTACATCACAAGCCAATGTATACAGACCAATATTTACACTGTGGATTTTTTCACCATTCACCGATAAAATCATCAGCATGCAAACTGTTGTTTACAGAGCCAAAACAATTTTCCACGCCGAGCATCTGCACACACGATGAGTTAGACACCGGTGTAGGGAGCAATGCTAATGGCTTTCTACTTCGAACCATCTAGATGGCGAGATATGTCCCTAATCATGTACCTAACTATGATGAGATGATGTCTATGGAATGCCTTCCCTATACTGGCGTGCTTCAAACCAGATCGAAAGCATCTTATCTCCCACTGGCTTTGAGGTATACCGCAACAGCAACCAAAAGCTTTATCAAGTATTTTATAACCATAAAGGCAGGACTGATCCTTCTTCGCTGCCAGGAGTTTAACACACTCCGTGCGAGTGTGAGTTCTTTGAGTTCTATCGATGAAACAGAGAAAAATGTATCGGCATGTCTAATGGAACAAAGCTTACACAAGACGTTCGTGTTGTTCTTAGGTCCAGGCGAACAAACATATAGGGTGTATACCACATATAATTATGAATTATATACATTGCCATACAAACATACTAAGAATTAGATACTGTTTTCATTAATAAAGTTTCACAGCCAACTGCTCCTACATTAGATTACCTTCATTTGAAACACACAGACCTTTTATGCTTTCCAAAAATCCGCAGTTTACATAAAATTGTTTGCAACTTAAAAATAATGTAGGTACTAATAAAAGTATAAAAGTGAAAAAGTCTCAAGTGCAAAAGATTCCATCTCTGTGGACAGAATGAATTCAATGTAAATTACCAAAGTCCCGCTCTTTCTGCTGGTTCCCATACCTATTTATGATAGGTATGATTTCAACTATAACACCTTATAATCGCTCGTGTTCATTCACGAAAAAATGAGCATAAAGTCGCTCTTCATACATTCTTCTTACACCTTTCCCACCCCCGCAATAGGAAAATTTTACGGTTATTCGACAGAGTACGAAGCGATATAATTTAACTTTCTATGCACTGCTTATATCATTTTTATATTGAGCATGTAAACAACGCTAGTAGAATCATACATATATATAAATATATATATATATATATATATATATATATGGATATGTCACACGCTGCCTACCTTGCAAACCAATGCATTCCTCCCACGGTGTATTGTTTAACTCAAGAAACTGATGGAAGAGACAATCGTGTTTAACTGGAGTGAAATCTTTTGTGACATTCAAATCATGCTCGTGCATCAACATTTTCGTCTGTTCAACGTTCAGTAATTCTTGTCGCTCATCATAATCTTTCAGCAGCGTTCCGAGATGGTCAATCCATGTTATGGCCTGACGCAGGATCTCCATCTTGGAGATTTCAACGTTAGGAAGTGGCAGCGCCTTTTTGAGCTTAATAAAAGCACGGTTAAGCTCTTGTATTCTGCATCTCTCGCGGGCGTTTGCTGCACGTCGTTGTTCGCTCAAGCCAGTCAGCTTTTTCCTTCTACGACGATTACGTTTTTGGATTGAGCCACCTAGCTTCTTCTTTTCGCATATTTGAACAGATGAGTAGTCTGCAGCGCTCAATTGCGGAAAAAAATCTTCGGAACATATTGGGACGATATCATTTAGAATTGGCTCAACCTCAATCATGTAATCTCCCGTCCAGATTTCCATTTTCTTAGATGTTTCAGCTTTAACATAAGAAAAGCATGTGCAAACGATTGCTCTAACTTGTCGTTTTATGGGTGGAACCCTTGACATTAATCATGTGAGTAAAACTGATAAACTCATGCAAAAGATGCTCGAGTGAAACTAAACTTAGAACCATAATCTGTTACGACCCAGGTAACTTAGTAACTCCTACTCAATACACACTTAAAACTGTTTATGGTGATAGAAGAAAGGCGCCGCAAACGACAAGAAATTCCAGGAAGAATTCAAACTGAACTAATACCCAGTGGATAGTTCTGGATTAGTATCAATAGTCTTAGTCTGCTTACAAATATGCGATTGTTTCGGAGTTATCTTGAAACGTGCTTTGCATGGTTGTATGTACGTAAAGTATACAATTTTCACTGAATGATTTGCTTTAACGTGAAAATAACTAAGAAAAAGTCACCAAATCAGGTTATCAGTAAAACTACTTGATTTTGGTTTGAATAATTTAATTTCTAGCCTTCCTTACAATTAAAAACATGAAGTCACCAGACGTTTGATAAATGTCGCACAATCTCTACGTTTACTTAATAAAAAATGTCTCTTGACATCGTATTATCGTTTTGACATCGTATTATTGTTAAAAATCATAAGTGGCTTAAGTCTTTCCCTGCAGCATAAGTCTTCTATTATTTTACTCTGGCTAACCCTAAGCGATTTTCCTCGTCAAGGATAGATATCCTGCAGAGAAAGGTTTCCGACCTATCTCAATTAGCTCTTTACCGCCATTACCATGCTGCCTTCTATTGTTTTTGTTGTGGCTAATGCCAGGTGGCTTTCTCGTTAAGGGGAGACATATCCTGCAGGGAAAGATTTAAAACTTAACTGACCTCGCTATCTGCATAGCAGAACAAATTTATAATGATAGTAACCAGCAGCTGGCAAAAGTTACAGTTAATTCAAGCTTTCTTATAAAATCTGATGAAGGTGCTCCTTGTAAATCACATGGAAAAGAATTCCAGATTTTAGCACCTGTGAACGCAAAACTTGATTTTCAAATAATTTGATCTAGTTTGGGAAATGCCAGCTTAAAATTGGATTGACGATCATGTTAATAATCTGAGGCAGCTTTTAAGGTAAACTTTTTTGATAAACACTAGGTGCCAGACTGTTCATTATAATTCTATATATTAAAATAGCCTTTTTACTCAAATATACTTACAATTATGTATGCCTATAATGACACAAACACATATACATACCTTAGTCCAACATACCCACATGTATACACTTACACATGGCATAAATAGTACAATCACTGCGGATAAATTTGCTGATCATGAGGTTTTAACTCTTGTATCAGTCTCTAGGTTTCTCGTAAATTGAATCGTCAGTTTACTGCTCGTAATCTTATTTTAAGACCTTCAAATGAATTGCGACTAGAGTCAAAACGTCGAAAGCTCAGCATGATTTAACTAAGAATTTTCAGCGATATTTCTACAATCCTACATCTTCTTTAACAACCGTCGCCATACAAACGTTCTATGACTATAGTTTGATACAAATTTGCAATTAAAGAGACTTTGATGGCGATACACGAACGAAAAGTGAAAGACACAAAATTTACTTGGTGGTCGGACAGTGTTATATTCAAGAATTTTTTTTTGCGAAGACTGAATGATGTTGATGACTCTATGATGTTGAAGTTGGCTGAGGGTTGAATGGTGGAAGCTATTATCAACAACAGCAACAAATGTTTTTGCAACTCATGCGAAAAATCACCGAGAATATGATTGACTTGAATGAGGGTATAATGGGATGACGAGTCAAATCATAGCTTTAATACGGTTATGCTCTTCTGCGTTTAAAAAATACATTGCAATCCAAGTTCTACTTCTTTTAAATTTAATGCCATACAGAAGGTTTTACCGACGATTTTTAATGCAATGTATTTTAGTGTACGAAAAATGATTGCGGGCGAAAATCCATTTGGGAAAAGTTGTTTAACATGCAAAATTTGTCTCGGCAACCCGTTGTTATGAGAAACCACTGAGATTGATAAGCGGTCATGGCAACAACAAAGTAGCCTGGTCATTTGTTTATCCACAAAAAACCCTGGTGATTTATGAACGCTATAAGAATGTTTGGAATTTTTTTGAGGTTGGCCATAGACTCACGTAAGCTGCTACGTAGCATGTAAGAGTCAAAAACTCGCATAACTTACCCACTTCCGTTGTGTAATTGCTTCTCTCTCAGCCGCAGATAAGATGCAGATCGAGTTCGTTCAAAGTTTATAGATTATATAAATGATTATAGATTTCAGCAGAACGGTCGTACATAGTACAAGTATGCAGAAGTAAACGTGATCAAAGGTTATGTTTCATGGTGAATAGTTCAAAAGACACCAGAAAAACAGGGTCAAAGGCTTAGCTACGCCATTTGTCTCCACATCATAGAGCAACTGGAGTATTGAAGAAAAGATATCATTTTGAACGTAACAAATAAACCTTAGAACGGCTTTTTTTATTACTCAGACTGGTGCAATACAACTATTGTATGCTTTGATTAAATTTCGACACAGTATAAGACGTAATACGGAAACAAATATCAGTGCCGAGCACAAAACACGAAGAAGTCCTATAAAGCTGTCATTAAAGGAAGTTTTCGTGTTTTTTTGCTGGGCACTGATGCTTATTACCAGATTACGTTTCCACCTTACACGTTACTCAATCTCAGACGTGATAGAAAAAAAAAGAGAACTTTACTTAAATTGAACTCTAAGCACGTTCGTAAAGTACGGAATTTAAAACTAAACAATGTCATGAATGGGGTTTCCTCTTCAGGAGGTTCGTTGGCTGCGAACGAACCCCTTTTCAAACCCCCAGGGAATGTTTACGTTATCGCCAGATGGTAAATATGCCAGAAAATGTTTTATCAGTAATGACAAATGGTAAAAATACCACATAAATTTCTGGAAGGTGTATCACAGAAATTTTAAATCCGAAACTCCTTTCAAATTCCTGGCGATGCCTCTGATAAGGAACTCAATTATGGTCATAGACACAGTGTTTAAATCCAATATATCAGGGCGATACGAGGAGAAATGTTTGCATGAATAACGAGTTATTACAGGCTCTAAATAACCAATTCCATCTTTGAACATTTTCTGCGTCAGTTTTCTTACTGCTGTCGTTCCAACCCCTACACAAAGCCATATTGGGAATTCAATCAAGAAAATTTTAGCAAAAATTGTTTAAGATTCCTAGGCATGCGCATTTCGAAGCTGCATCTCTTTTCTAAATATGATCCAATCAGACCATCACACATTCTTACCCAGGTACTTTGAAAGGATTTAGGATATTTTCTCGACATTTGAAACCTTGGTAACAGATTGTTTGTTACACTTCGATGGCCCTGGATCATATCCTTGTAGATCTCCAGGAATAGGTTGACCTTCGTGAATCATAAATCATTCCATCACTTTTGAGTGTTTCAAGGTTCATGATCCGGCAAGATATCGAGGCATTGCTTATTGTGCTCAGATACTGCTCTACTAATCCACGCAGATTGTTTTTTGCTATTCCAGAAAAAACCCAACAATTAGCACTTCCTAAGAACTCTCCCAGCAGACAGCAATTAATTAATTTATGATCCGACCGAACTTTTCACGACTTAATTTTTCTAATCGGTCAGTTCGTCACATATTATCGACGGGGACTTGTTAAATGCAGATTGGTTAACCCTTAAATAATCAAAAAGATTCAGGACTCAACCAAACTCTGAGCTTCAGACGGGACTTGAACCGCAACCTTCTGAATGCTGGCGAAGCGTGGAATGCCCTGACACTTGAGCTCTGGTGGCTCAGATTCGAATCCCATCTATAGAGCTCATTCACGGAAAATAATATATGTAATTTAGAAGAAAAAGCATGCCACAACTCCATTCGTTGTTCAAACCTGTTATTCGATGATGAGTACAAATTTATACTTTACTATTGGGCAAAAATTTCGCAGAGTTATTCTGTCAAGGTGTCATTAGTTCATCGCTGGTTGTTTCCAGCAAGCATTTGAGCAAATTGCCTAAATAATATGGCGTTATTACATCAGACCACTACGAGCTGGTTATCCTCTGGATATTATGAATTGCTTAAAAATTAATAAATGTCAAAAATGAAAAGCAGAAAGGTCAAATTTTAGTCTTCCTTTTCTTAGAGTACGGTCATGCGCTGATTTTGTACCTTTTAAAGTTAATAAGTTTTGTATCCTTTAAAGATCAAAACTCGTCACTATAAAAACCAGAAAATAAAGGATAAAGGAATTGTCGTCAAGTCTGTTCAAAAACAGACAACTCACTAGCAACATTTGTCAGGCACTTGACCATCCTCTTCCTTGCTAATTGTCGTTCGATTCTTAGATTCATATCTATAGGGCTTGGAGACGCTTGAAGTAGGAAATAGCGTCCAGTAATTATCATATTAATTGCATTCTTTCCGCGATGGATGAATAGCTCATAAAGATGATATTTAACATAAAACTATATGCGTTTTATTGCTTATTATATATGATAGAAATATGCAATTTTAATCCTTGAATTATAAATATAACTTTTGTTTAAACTATTATCAAAAGAATTGCTGAAAACCATTCGAGATGTATTTAACTTTATGTTAAGATTTGGCAAAAGATAGGTTTTGGATATTTAAAAAAATCACTTAAAATGTCCGGATTAGCCGAGGTCGGCAACACCACTATTCAAGGTCAATGAGAGTAAGGTTTCAAAACCTGCATGACCTGAAGGTAACCCAGGCCTAGTTTCTTTGGTTTTTGACGATACGTTGAGCATATTTAGCAAGAAATTTTTGAACATTTTGAATTTTTCTGAAGTAATGAGCTCTTGAGCGATTGTACTAGTGGAGGGGGATGTCTGGCAATGAAACAGTTAGAAGTTTTATTTTGGTCTCTCTTAGCGCAATTTATAGGACTGGGGAGAAATAAGAGGCACATAAGAGTCAAAAGACTCGAGGTATCCCATTTGGACGATTATGATGCCCCGTCTTTTGTTAGGCGTAGCTTACGAAAAACATGAGATTGTGAACGTCCTTTTTACTGTTTGTGTGTACGTTCTTTCTCCTTAAATAATCTCTGATGGAAAGTTTGACGCGAGGCTTTTAATTTAATCGGTCTTTGGTAAATTAAACAAGTAAGTAAGAAAATTAAATATCTACCAATTAAGTAAATTGCAACCTTATTCTCACCTTTTAGCATTTCTTACAAAGCACAGTTGGCCATGTGTTCTTGCGAACGTAAAAGAATAAAAAGACACCATTATCAAGTAAAAGAAGGAAAGAAACCTGGACTTCGAAAAATTTCTTGAACTCATGAATTGAAAACCACATGTCGACTGGGCAATACCACAATTAACATCTACTGTGCAGCCAGAATTTTGGTGCAGGGGTAGCCAACCACCAAGTCCACGTGTGAACAAACTGCAGTGATCCGGATTAGTTGTTGTAACTATTTCCAAAGGAAAAATCTCATGAAAGTATGAATCCGGCATTTATGAAAATCTCTAATGAAACATACGACGCGTAGCGGATGATGTCACCATGGTTCCCCACTCAATACGCACGTGGCTTACATAAACGAATTAACCTAGCAACGACCGGCCATTAGGCTTGTCAAAGTTACCTTGGGTTATACATGTCAACTCACACAACACGTAGCAAAGCTGTTGACTTCCAATACATGGACAATCTACGCAGTAACAAACTGTCACCAGTTACGTGCGCCAAAATGGACTTTTTTAGTTCACGATCTTCCGTAGACTTCAGAATGTTTAATTGGAACAGGAAGTGGGCGAAAATGCAAAAGTTGGAGAAGGGCACTGGTGTCCTGTATGCAGGACATCGAGATTTAAATAGTTAATCCGTTTCTGTTTCACCGCTTGAAAATGTTGTCCAAATCTTTTTGTTCTACACCAAAACAAACAGCGCTAAAGGCGGTTAAAGAAGAAACCAAAAACCATAGGATAAATTCCTCATTAACCACATTTGCCGATCCACTCCGTCATTCTGCCTGTTTGTATACCTCAGGCAAATAATTTCCCACAAAGACCTCATGTTCACTTAATAAGTCATCATATTATGTATATACTGTAAATTTATATATCTATATATTCTTGATAAGAATTTCCAGGAACTAAGTTTTAAAACATTCATTTAATCCACATATATTTTATATACTATTTACAGTATGAACAGCCGAACTGTATGGGAATCCGTTACAAGGCGAGCTGTAGTAAATCCCCATACAGGTCAGACGCGAATATTGTAAATTACTTATCCAATGAATGCATCTGAATGTGTATAATTATGAACTATTTCAGGGATTGAAAGCATTTGAGCCAAGAAATTCCAAGAACCAGGAGCACGTAAATTCGGACGATGCTGTATCCATATTTCCAATATTGATTAAATATTCATTTTGTTTATTCTTTAGGAATTGTCAAATAATTTATATATATATATATATATATATATGCATATATGTATGTATGTATGTATGTATGTATGTATGTATGTATGTATGTATGTATGTGTATGTGTGTATGTGTGTGTGTATGTAGGTATGTATGTATTATGTCACTTACCTCAAAAAGTCACTTCAGCCCGTTTCATTTCAGACTGTAGTGACTTTTTGAGGTGACATATCTGTTTGGTATTGAGCCCTCTTTGTATTTCGTAAACCAAAACGTTCACGTATGTATGTATTTAAAAATATAACTGTATACATTTATATATTGATAAGTGAGATTTTTTAAAAAATCATACGAAGCTAAGAGATAAGTGAGATTTTTTAAAAAATCACACGAAGCTAAGAGAGTGCTCAATACCAGAGTAGAGCAAATTACAATAGCAAGACAAGGTAAACTTGGGTTACTTCATAAAGATATACTACAAATTTGTTTCGTATGGCATGCTGAGCCTGCCGCACTCATCAGGTAGTGACGGCGTATGATGTTGTTGCCTAGAAAACTTGATGATGCCTACAGAGGTTACGTCATGCAATAAAATACGGGATAAATTAACAAATAGTACAGAGCGAGGGTTTTTTCCTATGTCTACAAGTTGTGATTAGTTCGTTTCTAGAATTAAATGCTCAGGATGGCAGATTATAAGGAATTTTTCATGCAAATATAAATTACATTTTTTTGCTGCTAGAATACGCCTTACACCGTCTGATTATTCTCCACTTCAACGAAAATTTAATGTTATTGTCCTTTAAGCTCCAAATGTATTTGCTTAGGGCCGTGCTATTTCTCTGGGTAGTGTGATTGTAAAATGGGGACTTGAAGGTGCCTTCAGTGATACCGATGTAGGTCTCAACTTTGCTGTTGTCTTCCCTCTTTACCGTTGCTTGGTATACAACTCTGTCTGTTATGCACTTTCCGGCTAGCGGGCAGGATTCTTTTTGGCGGCAGTTACAACTTAGAGAGTGGGGTGGATTGGATTTAGTCTGGGTTTCTTTGCTGAGTATGTGTTTGTTGTGTGATGCGATGATGTTTGCGACGTTTGGCATGCAGCTATAGCTTAATTTCAAAGTGTTCCGATTAAACATTTTGCGAAACGGGCAGTTTGATGGAAAGGACTCGTCGACGACCTTTAAGAATTTGTGTCCTATGTTTGTGGGGACGCCCACTCATACCAAACGCTCATGAACACTGCCGTTAGAAAATCTTACAAGAAAGCCCCTAATGACACCTCTGACAACACAATTTCAGAAGAAAGAAAGATTGCTAAATGGCTTCTTGGCATTTTTAGCTATTTGGTTATTTCAAGAAGCCGCTACCCTATAAATTATGATCTGTTGGTATTAACTTTACACAATTGTAACTAAATAGGGTAAATAGTAAATTCTTGTCTTGTCTTGTCTATAAATCTGAACCTCCACGACAGAATTGACACCCTATCACCGAAAAACGCCTTCATTACATTAAAAGACCACAAATCGCATTCAACAAAACACCAAGGGAGATAGAAAACATAAAGAAACGTATTTGTAGAACTTTTAGAAAACAAAACCTAGAACTAACTATCGAAGCTAACAAGAAATGCGTTGATTATCTAGACGTCACATTAGATTTATTATCCTCGAGTTACAAGTCCTTCACAAAGCCGGGAAACGTCTTGCAATACGTCAACCGCCATAGCAATCAACCACCTTCAGTTCTCCGCAGCATACCCAAAAACATTAATAAATGTCTATCTAATATCTCGTCCAACAAGCAATCATTTGACTCCGCGACCCCGCCGTACCAAGAAGCTCTAAAAAGAAGCGGCTATGACTACAACCTCAACTTCAAACCCGAACCACCAAAACTAAAACATCTGAGAAACAGAAACAGAAATGTCATATGATACAACCCACCATTCAACGCCATCGTCCCCACACACATAGGACACAAATTCTTAAAGGTCGTCGACGAGTCCTTTCCATCAAACTACCCGCTTCGCAAAATATTTAATCGGGACACTTTGAAATTAAGCAATAGCTGCATGCCGAACGTCGCAAACATCATCGCACCACACAACAAACACATACTCAGCAAAGAAACCCAGACTAAATCCAATCTACCCGACTCCCAAGTTGCAACTGCCGCCAAAAAGAATTCTGCCAGCTAGCCGGAAAGTGCATAACAGACAGAGATGTATACCAAGCAACGGTAAAGAAGGAAGACAGCAGCAAAGTTGAGACCTACATCGGTATCACTGAAGGCACCTTCAAGTCCTCATATAACGATCACACTACCCAGAGAAATAGCACGGCCTAACAATAACATTAAATTTTCGTTGAAGTGGAGAATTATCTGACGGTGTTGGGCGTATTCTAGCAGCATAAAAATGTAATTTATGTTTGCATGAAAATTTCCTTATAATCTGTCATCCTGAGCTAAGTTGATTAAATTAAAGTAAAGTAAAAAAAGCAAAGTAAAGTTCCTTTAGTTATACTGGATAACCCTATTAGCTAAACTATGCTGTTACCCCTAGAGGTCCAGTAAGGGCCATCCCTCATGCGTCCAAGGTTACTACAGGAAGAAACCGGAGGACCCGGAGAAAACCTACGATGTTTGGTAGAGTCAAACTGGACAACACTCTTCTCACATGTGACCAAGGTAACTTTAATCAGAAAACCGCGCGTAGCCAGAATCGAACCCAAGTCACAGAGGTGAAAGACAGGTGCACTACCACTGTGCCACCAACACCCCTCATGAAACGAACTAATCACAACTTGTAGACATAAGAAAAAACACTTGCTCTGTACTACTTGTCAATTTATCCCGCATTTTTATTGCATAACGTAGCCTCTGTAGGCAATATCAAGTTTCCTAAGCACCAACATCTTACGCGATCACGACTTGCCCTGAAACGTCGGACAATAAAGTTTTTGCAAAGTTTGTATGATATATATATAAAATATATATATATATATCTTTAATTACTCTCACAAATAATACAAGATGCAAGGCCCAAACTGCTCGGATGTTCAAAAATTAACAGGAAGAAGATTAGTAAGGGATTCTAAGACAATTTGAAGCATATGCTATCGCCTAACATGTCTTGGACTTACGATTTACGACTAGGTAAATACATATATATATTATTATTGGGTCAAACTTTTCCGGATCCAGTATATTATATA
>JBAHVQ010208675.1:0-12357 GCA_036872915.1 Nanipora kamurai
GAAATGACCATAATTTCTGTTTTCTGTTATTATTACACTGACAAAACTGCATTTTGTGCTTTTGTTGTTGTTTGACATTCGGAGAATTTATTACGTGTGTGCTTGACACTTCTTAGTCGCTAACGTATTTTAACTATCCGAAAGTAACGGCCCCCCGAAAGTTGCGGTCCCCCAAAAGTAGAGGCCCCCAAAGCCTGCTAAATTCGAAAGTAACGGGGGCCGTTACTTTTGGGATTCTACGGTAGTAAATTGACTCGCTCGTTCCTCGCTTGTTTCGTTGTAGGACAGAAGCAACTTGTAAAGATAGGTACGTAGCGCCTACATGTGGGTCACCTGAAGCCTTCACTTACAAACGCATCGCAACAAAAAGAACTTGATTGTAGGACAGAGCTTAAATAAACTATATTTAATGTTATAAAGATAATATATACCGGAAATCTTTTTATATTTTCAGATCAGCAGCGTGCGTATACGACAGTTTCGGAAAGTTATGACGAACCCGTGATCGTCACTTGTTCGTTAAGCCAACGATTGCCAAAGATGTGGACATTTGGACACGAGGACACTTTTCAGCTATAACAAAGTGGCTAGCCGCGCATGCGTAGCGGCTACCCACAAAAAGAACAACTTTGTAATGCCATGAATAAAGCTCGTTCCTTACCTAAATTAGACACTTTAGGGATTTTAGTCACGTACGAAGATGAAGTTGAAGAATCCTTTTCACAGGAAGCCGTTTCTGGCGATGTGTACCTATATATATAAAGAATTTTTTACTTTTCAAGACATTGATCACATCTTTATGACAAAGAATGAAATTTTCGAAGCAAAGATTATGCAGTGAAAACTAAAGAAAAACGATTGATCGTTTAGTTGACTTTAAATCAGTCCCAAAGTAGGGAGATGTTTTTAGACGGGTGGCTGTACTTATTTCAAACCATATTTTAACCATATTTCAAAACATATTTCAAACAATACTTCAAACCGGCGCTTTTTCCTGAGATTATCATAGGTTAAACCGGGTCTGAACCCTACAATGTTCGTTTGCTTTTCCTTTTGCTCACAACTTTGAATTATGTCAACAGCTTTTCGCTTTTGTGTCTTGACTGAATAAATTATTACACCATGTTTTTCGCGTATATTATCAATTGGTATAGCATGATTTCACGTGCAATTTGGAAAAACACGCTATCGCGACTTTTCCAAAGACCTCTCGTCTTTCAAAGATCACTCGTCTTTCGGACTGGTGCTCATCTAATTTTTTTCGTAAATTTCGCCTTGAAATTTAAAATTTAAACTTTACCTCTTATCGTCCGCACTCGCCGCAGACATCAGCGATACCAATATCCAAAGATCTAGCACGGCCATAGTCTCTAAAAGCGAAATTTACTATTGCCGTTAAAACTTTAATCGTAATCCTTCCTAGGTTCTAATTACTGCTTGAACCAAAACAATTTTTGTAACATACAGTTCTACACAAAATAGGCAGTTCTACGTCAATTTGTGTAGTTCTAAAATACGTAAGATTCAGTAAGATTCAGCTTGTTTGGGCAATAATCATCAAATGCGTAATGATCCATACAAATGTAACAGGATCTTTCTCAACAAGTAAATACAAGAAAAATCTAGAAGCATTGCATGGCTTCCTCTATCAGTACACTTTCTAGCTTATTTGTCAAAGATCATCTAAAGAATCTCTTCCTGGAATCAGTAATAGGATACTTAAAAACATTCTTGAGTAACAGTATCTAGATCTTTAAACTAGTCAACTATATAATGCTGTGATATTTTATCCATTTCAAACGATTAGAAAATTATACGGTATGGTTATATTGTAAAACACAGGAGTCGTATTGGAAATTAAAGATGTTTTGTGTCATATTGCTCGTCCCCAAAGTATGCTGTGGTTCATCGATTTTGGTAGTAGAGACTTTGTGTAGTTGTAAAAAAGGATGACCTGGACCATGATGGAGGCGTGATAGTTTCTCCAAGATTTTGGAGAAATTAATTTGCAGTTCAACTAGATTTTCTATCCATGCCGTTTTGAAAGAGTCGGCAAGCAAGTTCCGAAAATGGGTAGAAAGAATTGCATGCGTCATTTTTTCCAGTTTGCATAATTTATTTTTTCTCCATACAAGTTGAAAAGAAGGAATAACATTAAACCTGCAAACCAAGAAATACAACTGGACATATCGCCTCCAATCTTACCTCTTACTCGTAGTGTGGTCCTGTAACCATTGCAGTCCAACAAGTGTCTTTGGCCGCACCTTCTTGGATATCTCATTTATATTCATGATTTTCAGCAAATAAGATGTCATTTTTATGTCCAGATGTTTGACATATTCATTTTGTCTGTCGGAGTACGATTAGGACAAATATTCCCTTTAATCAGCACGTGTTGTCCAAGCACTGCGTTGGAGGTGTAATCTTATTTTGAAAATTGCAGTTTGTTTTCCTAATTTGACAAACACCAACGATATTTCTTTCTTAATCATTCATCAACATTGTTGGAGCTCTGAGTCCAACAGTTGGAGCCCAGGTGAGGTCTAAGTCCGATGTCGGACTTTTCACGAGCCGAACTTAATTCTAATTTAGGTCGGCTCAAATTAAGAAAATCCCACCTTTCAAGTAATTCACAATAAGTACGAATCTTTCTAGAGCACCTGTGAGTTACAGGGGGTGGAGGAAAAAAGTGGCCATCATCAGAAATTCTGGTTTATCGTAGCTATAGTTTGACATAAATATCGTAAGAGTAACAGACAATTTGGAAGTTAACTACACAGAAATTATAACCCTCTGTATAATAGAGAATTCTTTTCCCGTATTAATTACAGGAAATGCGACTCTCTACAGGAAATTTTCTGTTCGTCTTGTGATAGTTATACCGAAATAACCACGTTTTCATGGATGGCCACTTCTTTTTGTCCACCCCAGTATGTTTCAGCTGTGTCGATCCCTTTAAATTGTTGGAGAACAGTGCAGAAAGGTGTGTAGTGTGTAGTATCCGGTGTATAGTATCAGGTGTGTGTGTAGTTTCAGCTGTGTTGATCCCCTTAAATTGCTGGAGAACAGTGAAGTGAGGTGTGTTGTATCAGCTGTGTAATGTGTAGCATCAGGTGTGTAATGTGTCGTATCAGATGTATAGAATTATGTGTGTGTGTAGATTCAGCTGTGTTAATCCCCTTAAATTGCTGGAGAACAGAGCAGAAAGATATGCATTATCAGGTGACTTTTTCTTGCCTGCGACTTGTTTATCGAAAGGATTCTTGACGCTCTGAGGAATCAACAAAGATTCTCTCTATTCAAGCTAGCTGGTCAGGTATCGCTTTATGTCGAGATGTTTGACATATTCATTTTGTCTGTTGGGGAGTACGATTAGAAAAAAATATTCCTTTTAATCAGCAGGTGTCGTCCAAGTACTGCGTTGGGAGTGTAATCCTATTTTAAAAATTGCAGTTCATTTTCCTAATTTGATAAATACTGACGATATTTTTTTCTTAATCATTCATCAACATTGTTAGAGCTCTGAGTCCAACAGTTGGAGCCCAGTGAGGTCTATCTCCGATGTCGGACTTTTATTGAGCCGAACTTAATTCTAATTTTGATCGACCCAAATTAAGAAAATTCCACCCTTCAAGTTATTCACAATAAGTACCGATCTTTCTAGAGCACTTTTGAGTTACAGGAGGTGGACAAAAAAAATGACCATGATCAGAAATTATGGTTTGCTGTAGCTATATAGTTTGACATAAATATCGCAGGACTAACGGACAATTTAGAAGTTAACTACACAGAAATTTTGATCCTCTGTATCATAAGAAATTCTTTTCCCGTGTTAATTACAGGAAATGTGACTCTCCGGATTTTCTGTTCGTCTTGTGATAGTTATACCGAAATGACCACGTTTTCGCGGATGGCCACTTGTTTTTGTCCACCCCTGTATGTTTCAGCTGTGTTGATCCCTTTAAATTGCTGGAGAACAGTGCAGAAAGGTGTGTACTGTGTAGTATCAGGTGTATAGTATCAGGTGTGTGTGTAGTTTCAGCTGTGTTGATCCCCTTAAATTGCTGGAAAACAGTGAAGAGAGGTGTGTAGTATCAGGTGTGTAGTGTGTAGTATCAGATGTATAGAATTAGGTGTGTGTGTAGTTTCAGCTGTGATGATCCCCTTAAATTGCTGGAGAACAGTGCAGAAAGATTTATAGTATTAGGTGACCTTTTCTTGCCTGCGACTTGTTTATCGAAAGGATTCTTAACGCTCTGAGGAATCAACAAAGATTCTCTCTATTCAAGCTAGCTGGTCAGGTATCACTTCATGTCGAGATGTTTGACATATTCATTTTGTCTGTTGGGGAGTACGATTAGAAAAAATATTCCTTTTAATCAGCAGGTGTCGTACAAGCACTGCGTTGGATTTGTAATCTTATTTTAAAAATTGCAGTTCATTTTCCTAATTTGATAAATACTAACAATATTTTTTTCTCAATCATTCATCAACATTGTTGGAGCTCTGAGTCCAACAGTTGGAGTACAGTGAGGTCTATCTCCGATGTCGGACATTTATTGAGCCGAACTAAATTCTAATTTTGGTCGGCCCAATTAAAAAAAACCACCTTTCAATTCAAGCACCAAAAATGTTTAGAAATTTTGGTGCTAAATGACGGCAAACAGTCCAAACAAACGCTAAAGAGCTTTTTCTCAATAGACGCCGTTTGCAAATACATTATTTAATAGTGCGTGCATTAACTTGCAAAAAGTATTATGAAAACAACATTCCACAAAAGTTATTTATTTCGTTCGCTGTTGAATGAGACACAAAGGCATGAAACTATATATAGTCAATTATATATTTGTTAGCAAGTTAATTTTGCCATAGCTTGACATGTCCGAAAAATTTCCTGTTTTTATGATAATAAGTCACTGGAGCTGTCTGAACAGAACGAAATGTCTAATAATGACTCAACTAGGTCAACCGCGTAAAATTAATATTGATTGTTGATCATTTTCGCTTGATAGTGCGCCTCACAAACTTGAGGACTATAATTCATTTATCAAATATTTTAATACAGTGGTCTCTTTAAACTTCTATGTATTTTGCTTTTAAGGTTTCGGATTTTGCTTGTAAATATATGTGCGATAAAAAGTGCGCATATGGAACTGTTGTGCTGGCATGAAATGCATAGGAGGTTAAAGGCCGCCTGCTCACACAGGAATCGGCACAGTTTTGCAATGTTCGACGGTTAACAATAAGGATCTGCTCACTCAAGGTAAGATATCTCGGCTAACCGGGCTGAGTTCAGTCACGAGAATCTTTCCTTGACCGTAAAAATTAATTTCAGTCCACTTCATGCTTTTTTCACAGATAAACTAAGCCACTGCTAATTTCAAATGTCATTACAGTTATTTTTCATGGCCGTTTTAAGATCTTTAAGCAAATCATCCCCTCCAGCCGGGATGTCCAGGCTCATATTAACAGGCCTTAAGACAAATGCTTCGGACCCTGTACTTCGATCATCTGCCCCCTGTCTTTGACATAGGGGTAGTAGTGCTGATTGTGAGATTAAGTAATTCATTTATGCGGTCCTTATAGTTTACTTCGTCATGCTTATCAATCTGCGTTGAAAGTCAGTAATCACACTCTTGAATACTAATGAGATGAATATGGAATTTAGAGCTTCTGTTGAAACAACTTATGAGATAAAGATCCCAGAACAGCATTGCTGGTATTATTATTTTTTGAGGATTTCAGTAGTAAAGCAGTCTTTTTGCTGACCTTTCCTGGCCCAAACATTCTTTGGTAATCACAACTCGAAAGCCATGCAGTAACTGTGTTACAAAGCCATGGTTTCGTAAAACTACGCCACACCTGTCCTCCACAAAACTATATAGCGAGCCACCCTTGGAGAAACATACCTCTATCAAAAGCATTGACAACGATCAAAAATATTAGTTCAAAACGTGCAAACATTACAAACACTTATTAAACTTCGAGTTTATCAATTTCAAGCTTCACAACATTTAACAAAACAATCTCGAATAACGTAAGTCAGACAAACATGCGAGCCAGGTATATGGTGTATTTATTACAATAGTTCTTGTGTGCCCTTTAGAGAATTACACACACTTTCAATGAACCCTTTTTTTCCCATGGAGTTAATTACTTGCTTAGCAGTTGGAATTTTGTGGAAATATATTGGGAAGAGTAACGATGCCCGGTATCCGTCTTTGGAAGTCAAGGAACATCTGTGATGGTGTTCTGAAGAATTTGCAATTGTCCGAGCCCGGGTTGTTTGCTCTGTAAAAGGCCGTGCTATCTGTTCCATCCTGCCACTGGCCTGTTGCATCCTTGTATTTGAAAGTGCAGCAGGCTGCAGTCCACATATAGCTAGGCACATTTACCCGGTAATTCTTCTTGCCTTGGTTCGGCAAGAACGTCCCTGTTCGTCCAGACGGACCTTGGAAATTACTGAAGCCTGACTCTCCAAAAAACCTTGGCGTCAAGTTTGAAAACGTCGATGGTATAGCGCCGACCACAATGTACATTTCGACGTTCGTATTTGGGGCTTTCGCACAATGTTGTTGACCCCAAATAATAAGATATTTTTCAGCTTGCAGCCACTTTCCCGAGTTAAATGCCGCGAATTGTGGGATAGAATTTGTGTACGTGAAAGTGGCTTTAATTCTGTTATTATTGACACTTCCTCGTCCATAGCTTGCAGCAATCAAGTGACCAATGGCCACTGGAGATTTCAGAGGAGCCTGCAGATTAGGGCATGGTCCGTTTTGCATTTGACCAGGATACTTTTTGCTG
Source organism: Nanipora kamurai (assembly GCA_036872915.1). Lineage (NCBI taxonomy): Eukaryota > Metazoa > Cnidaria > Anthozoa > Scleralcyonacea > Helioporidae > Nanipora > Nanipora kamurai. The sequence continues at coordinate 6,808 of JBAHVQ010208675.1, forward strand.
TACCAGTTGCCATCAATTAAATAGTTCTGACCATTTACTGCTGGTATACTCTCATAACACATGGTGCGTGAGTTAGATTTCGCGTAGTCGGCTTTTTGTGGTTGAAACTGTTTGTTTAGGACAGAGTCGCCACTGGACCTGAACGTTCCGGTGCGTTGATACGCCACCGTATTAAGCTGATTTCCTGTCATCATAGTTGCAGCATACAAAGGTACTTTGGCGTTACAGTCATAAAGAATAGTCACTGTATTAGCTTCACACAGATAAGCCAAGTTTGGGGTACCTCCAGTCGGTGTGCTATACGCAAATTTCTCGACTCCATCTGGAGCGTAACCAGTGAATTTGTTGTCCAAGCCTGCGACTCCGAAAGCCCCCAGAATGTTATAGTCGCAACCTGCGAAACCTGAAGATTGACAACTTTGGCTCAAAGATCCTTGAAATAAGTTTCCAATAATAAGAAAAAACGATAGAGCAGCAACAGTTGCCATGATTCGTGACTTCTCTTTAGGGATACGCATACAAAATGACTGGCATTAATACTGGTAAAGTTTATTTGTTTTCAATGTTTTCAAGCTCGCATTACCCGAGATGAGTATAAATGTAACCTGGTACCCCGTTGGTCATGTCCCGAAGTAAAGTAGAGAAAATACCTCCAAAGTAGATCCACTAGACATAATTGAAATTCTTTAGCAAAGTACCGTTGAAAACGGCATGCGGCGAACTAAACAATTCATTCACTTGGCGATAATTCTGGAATGAGCATACAAATGGAGTTAGTGTTGAATTAGTTCGCACCAGGAATATAATTCTTTTTAGTGAAAAACACTGTTTCCTCTACATTAAAATGGTAATACTAATTACTTGATCGCAAATGGTATCTTAAAACAAATTTCAAAAAGTTTATCGAAGTGGGTCGATGTTTGCTTCGTGAATAGGCGACGAAGTTAATTCTACCTACACCTGGTTTGCATACGAACGGTAGGATTTTAATTTTTCGGCAGGACTAAGACGGCATTAATTGCTCGGTTGGGCATAAATCTAAAAAATTTCTCTCACAATTTTCGGGCTAATGTTATGGTTATAAGACGTGAGGAGGATTGACCCAAACGGTAGGCACACAAGCGCAAAGTAGTAAGGAATCTTTAATTACGACACGAACTACGTCTATTACGTTATAGCAGAGTTCTTGAGGTTGAGTCCCTTTTGGCTTCTGCACTGCTCCAAGTTGTTCCTTTTGTTCTGACTTTTGCACACGTTCTGACTTTTGGAAGATTTAGGCCTGCTCATATCAGAACGGTTGCTCCAAACAGGGCACCTGGTCGACAGGCGACGCTCGTCGAGGAACAACGGAGAGAATTAGACAACCTATACAGGAAAGACTACTGATGACCAGGATGCCAAGGATTATTTACCTTAGACACAAAACGGGATTGTACTAACTAAATACAGAAGGCACAAGTTGAAAAGAATAGACGCAAAGAAAGTGTGCTCAAAGATATAAAGAAAGATTAGTTATACTGATTAAATACAGAAGGTAGTGGTTACATAGGTGTTGTCAAAGAGCTGGAAATATTGATCGTCCTGATTAAACACAGAAGGTGCAAACCGCACAGATCAACATAGAAGAACAACAGAGGAAAGTATTGTAAAAGGATAAAGAAATATCGATCTTACTAATCAAAAACAGGAGGCACTAGTTACATTGATTAAATATGCTATCTAAACACTCATGAATTCAAAAGACATAGGAATAATTCCAAGTCAATCATGCGCAAACTGTATTAACAATACCGAATTATGAATTGTCAAGGAAATACTATATGTATTTCATAACAATATTAAGGACATTTTCTCTTTGCGCTCTCTGGGGAGGTTTGCTCGTCAAGGCTGATTTCCATTCAGTGCAAAGTGTCGCGCGGTCGACTTTTGCGATCGCTTTCTTTTGAAATACAAATGTTTGTATTTCAAAAGGAAAGCGATCGCAAAAGTCGACCGCGCGACATTTTGCACTGAATGCAAATCCGCCTTTAGACGTAAGGAAAGCTCGCACGAACGGAGAAAAGTAATAACACATTGACACGGCATGATCACCATTCATTTCCCCTTCGAGTGTTATGTCTGCTAGAAAGTTAGAAACATCAACATAATAACAAATTTAAGAAAGATCACATCAGACGCAAGAGCTGCCATGACAAAGTTCCTAAAACAGAACGTTTTCAAAACAAGCTAAATGGTCAATTATTTCAGGCGACCACTGAAAATTAGATTGTATATTTATTTCCTTCAGAGCGCTTTTACTTGCCATACTCTATTATTGTGTATTTAGCGGAAGCACAAGAGAATTGATAGAGAAGATACGCGCTCAAAATGTAACATGATATGTAATGTGATGTGACACTCTGTGGAAAGTTCATGCTCCGCAGTTTACATGAGACCGGGTCAAGCCAATCCGAGTTTACAGGAAAATTTACGCACAATTGTTCACGCCTTCACGCCTCACCAATCCGGGTCAACCCGGGTCTTGAGAAGGGTTACCCGGGTTGGCGAGGTGTTATTATTAAGAATCTTTAGGCAAGGTAACCTTTCACATAAGTGATTTTCAAGGGTTGAACAGGCTATCGTGTAAACGCTAATAGGAAATTATTAGTAGACGGTGTTGGGCCGGGTTGGTAGCCAGCTCGGCCTCGTGTAAAGAGGGCCTAAATCATTTTCAGTTTAAAAGGCGATCAACACTTGGACAATATGCGGAAACAATTATCACCATAGGACTGCAGAGCGTGCAGCGTTTAACATGTTGAGCAATCCTGCCTTCTCTCCGTCGGTTCTCTTTCTATAATCACGGTCGTGAACCTTGCTAACGGCTATATGGGCGAGGATTGACGATCTCAGACGTTTTTGACACACTGGCTCACCTTCAAAAGTAACCAATGGAGCTGTTGTCGTTCACTTCTCTAAACTCGATGCCACGAGGACGTTGTTTGAAATTCGCTATTAAGCAACCGTACTATTGAAAAATTTTCACCAATTCTTAATTATCTCAACGATATAAAACTATTAAATGACAAATTTACAAACTCATAACTTTTGTTTTAGCAATTCTTACTCAGTGCGCTACTAATTCAAGGTTGCGCAAATGCATGGCGTAATAAGAATATCCATTGATATTCTGTTGTGACAGAGTGCCAAGCGAAACCCAAAAGTAAGGAAATCGCCTTCTTCAGGCTACCCAGAGAGCCTTAACCTAGGATGCATTTGCTTGTGGGCTACTCCGGAACAAAAATAAACCACAAATTATTTCAGAACAATTAAGCTTATATCACTCTCGCTACCTTTGATTTATCAGTAGCCGCTTTTACAAAGTCTTCTAAATTCTTCTCTAATATTATCGTCTTTGTGTGATTTTTCTAAGCAAATAAAGGAATCAGGTGGGCCAGACGGCATCTTGCGAGCATAAGTCGCACTGTAGTATAGCTGCTACAAGTACATTTCATCGCTTTGTCGCCGGAAGTTACAAAATGGGTCTCGCTATTTGTTGTATACGATCGCTTATCCCCTTGTCGTTGAACTCTAGCGGCACAACGGTTCCATATTTCAACTTTGCCTTCAAATTAGCGTTGTCCAAACGAATGGCTTGATGTGTGATTTCCACTAGTTAGTAGAATTTGGCCCGCGCAGCAACATTCCCCTTTGTCTCGTTCTAAACTAACTAGTTCCACCTGAGTTCTTTCCGCAAAACAAAGGAAAATGTCGCTGCGCAGGGTAAATTTAACTGACCGTAAATCAGCTAATTTTATTGGATAAAATATTGCAAACTAGAAAATCTGTATAGAAGTGTGCAATACGGAAAGTTTGCATGTATTGCGCTCCTAGATTTGCGCTCTCAAATCCTTATAGGGAAATTTGACTTTATTCTCACGGATAGTGAGGTTAAAGAACGCTAAAACGGTATTACACCTATTGCCGATATGTATAACCACTTAACTTCTAATTTCTCAAATACATTTACATATACAACTAAACTCTGCAACATGTTATTTCTACGATATCAAATTTTTGCCATTATTATAAAAATTGCGAAATCAAAGTGTCACGAACTGACCACCTGTGATGAGGTAATTAGTTCCAACAAATCGCTTCCAAAATCAACCTAAAGGCCCTTCACAGTGAACGCGTAAAGCAGCGCATACAAAAGAATTTTCATGTGGTGGTGTGTTTAGCACAAAAGGAACGTTTTTGTTTCAGATTTGTTTAAATTTTTAAAACTTTATTGAAACGTGCGTTGTTTAACACCGATGGCCAACCGGAGAAACTGTCTTCAGCCACTTTAAGCCTATTAGTCATTGTTGACCGCTGGTATGGATTTCAATCATTGCAATAAATATTTCCATAATGTGCAGCAGGTACTATCAAAGTACTCTTAGCGGGATACTTCTGGTATTTTCATTTGAAATGGATTTATAAATACTATTTCTAGTACTTTATACTTTTCAGTAAAACTATGAAAATCCTCGCAAAAATGAAAAACAGTTTTTATTTGCCCGGTGTCAAACATCTTCTCCTGGGCCCGGTTGTTGAAAGGACGATTAGCATTAATCCTAGGTTAAAATTTAATCGGCTCTTTTATTCGGCATGTTCTGCTTAGTAATTTTAATTGAAACTTTCTGGAAGAAAACCTTTCTATATTTGAATGATATCTTAACAGAAAACTTTGAACATCCTTTCCAACATTAGGAGTATTTCATCCACAAAGTTTTCACTAATCCTGGATTAACGTAATCGCCTTTCGAACAACCCGGCCCTGGTACTAAGCGCAATGTTTGCACAAATGTTATCTGAGTGAAGGTCAGTTAAGACTTCAATCTAGCGGTACACTTTAAAAGGGTCAAAAAATGTCTGAACCAGAGATGCTGTTCAATAGTTGTCAACAACATCCAATCAATGAATCGCCGCTCACTGTTGGCATGGCACCAGAAGACACATCTTCCCGAGCATTCTTTTCATTAGATCATAACTGAGAGACACGTGCAAACAAAGAGACATATGATTTGCCGAAAGTCGTTATCATATTTAGGAGAACTATCTAAGACGCTGTGTTGTAGACACATGCTGGATTGCGAAGGGTTAAAACAAGACTTGTGAAATACAAGGTAAGTATGAGTCAGGCAGATAGCGCTCCTTAGACATTGTGTTTAATGATAGCAAGGTAAATGCTTTACGCAATTCCTTGTTAGATTTTAAGAAAAAGTAGTTGCCATTGAGACGTCAGAATTTAAGCTAATATAACAGTGGCGGATCTAGGATTTTTCAAACATTGTTCACAAACTTTCCGAGCAATTTTTCCCTTGAAGTACATTGCTGCAGTGGTTTTCGAGAAGGACTAGCAGGTTGCAAATTTTTGTAACGTATTAGCAAACCATTTCGCCCGATGTCAGGGCTCGTCAGCGTGCCTAGGACGTAACCATAATATTTGCGAAATGCATGGCGTAAGACCGGACATGGACGGCCAATGAAATTAGCCTGTTATGAGCAAACTGGTTTTCAGGCGCCAGA
>JBAHVQ010208696.1:0-11460 GCA_036872915.1 Nanipora kamurai
TACATACATACATACATACATACATACATACATACATACATACATACATACATACATACACACATACATACATACATGCAATGCAAATTCTGAACGAGGGCATGGGTATCGTATTGTTTCCACAACTTCATCATCAAATGATACTAAACACTAAGTACTAGTCAATGATACTTCTTTTCCCACTAAAGAGAGGCTGTGAAAAGAACGTATAGTTACCCATAGTTGGTGGTCCTGCTAGGTAACCCAACGCTGTAATTGACATCATCGAGGCATATGCATAATCTGCATTGTTCTCGGAGGCTACCTCATTCATCATGAGTGGTAGAACGACCCAATATATCCCCTCTAGACACCCGGTAAGACCCATGTATAATATCATCAGAGGTAACGATTGGGTCAACGAACACAGTCCACTGGAAATTCCAAATAAAATGACGGCTGCTTGCGCGATGTATGTTACTTTGCCGTGCCTCAGTGCGATATCACCAATATGACCAATCCCTGCACGACCACAGAGGGAACCTAAACCACGAATGACTAGCAGCCATTTGGCTTCGGATAGCGGATATCCCGCAGTTTTGGCATGTTGGATCTACAGAGAATAGTTCAGATACATGGAAAGATTCTGTTTAGCAGACAAGGCTCGGATCAGGGAAAAAATGCACAACAATTTCTCCATAACAGGACACGATAAAGTAGGATAGTGCAATACCGTACAATTACACATGATACGAGCCTACGAGATGATACGAGTGGATGCCATATGACCGAAGGCAATATGATATGTTGCAATTTGATACAAAATGACTTGATGCGATACAATACGACACATGAGAATTATTACCGTGTCTTTTATCACACACACTAGCGCATGTAAGGAAAACAGAGATAATTACTCGCGCGAGGTGGACATTAAACGCGAGAAAACTTAATGTCAAGATATTTTAGTATGTCCGGAAATGCTTTGTCCTCTCTGGTAAAAATCTTACGGACTCTAATTGTACAATACGATACAGTGCGGTAGATAACATCGCCGCATGACCAGATCAAATGCGAGAGAAATTCAATTGAATGCAATACCTTGGACTATATACCTTAGAAAACAATTGAATACAGATGATATATGTTATACATTGACGAGATATATTATATGGAATACAGAAGCACGTAAACAAATTCCCAACGCAGCCAGATGAATAGTCAGACATGATTTTACGCTACTCTGGCTTGAACAGTTTTGAACATAATTTGTATAATCTATGCATTATGTACTACAGTATATATGTACACTCTAGTATAATGTATAGATTATACATTTGAATTAACTTGATGTAGGTAAAATGCAATTCACAACCATACAATACAGTATACACTAAAATATAATTCAGCGCATCAATACAATACGATTGAGTACATTAATACAGTACAAAACAATACTATACAATGCCATAAAATTCTATGGAATACAATGCAATACAATAAATAACATACACAGCACTGTTATACAACTCAATAACATTTCATACGTTACGATACGATACGACACCGTACAATATATTGCCACTGACTGCATTGGTAGTGAGCAGTTTAACTCAATACCTTGCAATAAAATACAATGCGATACAATGCAATACAATACCCTACAATACAATGCAGTACCACACAATACAATTCAGTATTACACTTTACCGGAATAAAAGTCTTTTCCTATCTCATCTTACCGATCCTATCTCACTGTATCCTATCTTAGCCTACCCTATTCCTTCATATCCTATTCTATCCCGCCTCGTTCTACCCGCCGAACTATTACATACTTTAACTCTACTTAACCAAACATCTCTTTTTCCAATCTAACCTTGCCCTGTCTTCTCCTTTCCATAATAACCTATCTCTGATCAACTTCACGCAAATCATATCTCGTTCCTTTCCTTCTGATAGCTGTAACCTTTTGGTAGCCAGTAATACAGTCTAGCCATTGTGCAACATAAACGTTAGCTCAGATGCCAGAGATCGTGGGTTAAAATTGAAGTTGTTCGACTGGTTATCAGATGGGTATCAGTATTTTTCCTGAATAAAATAGCTAAATGAGCATCTTCAAATGCATGTCTACTCTGAGCTAACCAACTTCCTCAGAACGTCCAGACAACACAAGCATTCGAGGTATTTTCAGTCACTAGCTAGTGCTTTGCTCGGCAAATGTCAGGTCGAACAACCTCACGTGTGGCCTAAACTCTGCCATCTGGGTCCCAGGCTCTCAGTAGCTACAGCATCTTACTGACGCCAAATCTCCAATCTGAGCTAGCAAATTTCCCCAAGTACTTCTGACAATATTACTAAATGCAACAACTATTACTACGTCATACTATGAACATGGGAGGAGTCCCAACGGTGAAAACAAACGGCAGGCATCCAATCAAAATCAGCTGGAACCCTTTATTTTGACGAAGCCCATATGATAATGAACGTTTCTCGGAAATTTGCGCCGCAGCCTCGATTTCGTCCTCCTTAGCCAAGATCACATCAGATGGTTCTTTCCCCGAAACAGGACTGCGGTAGACCATCGAGTAAGTTATACACACTAATCCTATTGACGAGATAGCGAAAAAAGTTTTTTTCCAGCCAACAGCGTCGATGAAGATGGGTAAGAGGTAATTCCACGTCATCGATCCCATGGCAACCGCGGCAAAACGGATGCCTGTTGCTAAACCAAGGTACTTGTCAAAATAATCGCGCAGTGCTATGATTGACAGGCAGTCTATGAAACCGACGGCGAATCCTAATGGGACAGAATAGGTAAGGAACAAATAATTTGACGTCGGAATGAATGGCGTCGAAATATACGCGAAGCAAACCAAGACAGCAGTACAAAGAATGACCAGACGAGATCCAAAATGGCGGCGAAGGAAAACAACCACTGGAAAGCTGGCACACTGTAAAAATATGCCTATGGAACCAACCCAGCCTGTGTTAAAGAGAAAAACCTATTGAAAACTACGAGGAACATACCGCGACAAAGAACAATGTAGTAAGAAAACATTTTAGCTCACCATCTGGGTCTTGGTAGCTAAATAGTTAAAGCGTCTCACCGGCCATCAGAAGATTGCGGGTTCGATTCCCGTCCAGGGCAATAAACCGAGAATTCTCGGTTCATGGCGTCTGTGGAGTTAAAATTTTCGAACAATGAACGAGCTTTTCGGGATTTGAGTTAAGTGACCAGTGGTAGGAAAAGTGATCCCGCATGTAGACAGGAAAACTTTATGGCAAAAACCTACAAACTTTTACTCCTTTCTGGTCTTTCGCGACTATTTTGAAACATATTAGTTGGTGAAAATGTAGTAAAATTATCGGTGTTCAAGATGCTACTATTTTTCCTCACAGCTTCTTTTACTGTTTTTGAACTGCTTGACTATTTGTTGAAGTGTCTGACTTCAAACGGTGAAGTTAATTCTCAACCTTAGATATATTTTAAACTATGTTGAAATCGCTCGAAGTTCGGCTGCTTTTAAATCTTCATTTACGATATAAACAAAGACTAAAGTCAACTACTTTCCCTTCTGGGTTGCCTGTAGCCCTGCTTGTCTGCGAGTTTTTCTCTTCATAATCTCCTTGAGAATGGCTCTTAAAGACGCCAAGTTTGGCGTGAATTTTAAACAAACTCAAGTTTATTGCAAGTTAACACAAGTTAAATCAAGTCATCGGTCAAACTAGGCAAAAGCTAAAACTTGCAATGACTTGCGTTCTCGTTTGATTGAGATTTTACTCAAAACATGAAGCCAACATGGACGTCATTTTGAAGAATTGGTCCACCCAATATATCCCGAAATGCTGATCACGTCAAGTCTGGATCCAGTCTCCCCAAAGTTTCTGGAGTAGTTAATTGTTTACATGCGTACTCCGTTTAGCATAGGAAGCTGCTTGGCTCGGGTTAGGTGACAAAACACGACCGAAAACACCAGTTATTGTCCCACTCTTATGTCGAGTAATATTTTCTCCTCGTACTTAGTACTTGTATCACCTTGTGTGAAGAGACATGTTAGGATATTAGAATTATATAACATATTCGACGCCTTGGCAGTTCTGCAGCAGGGCCATACGGACACGAGGTGCAGTAGAGCTTTAATTTTAATCGTTAAGTAATTTCTGCGCGGTTTCAGCCGCAACCGGGCTAGCTCGGTTAACCGCAACAAAAAAATCCACGTAATCGTTTCATCCTGACAAAGCGGGCTGGAATTTCTATAAAAAAACCCGTTTTCTCAACATTTTTTCGACAAAAATGGCTGACAAGAAACATGCTGCTGCTAATAAACAACAAAAAAGTCGATTCAAGCGTTAAAACTTCCTATTTGCCCGATTTTTTTGTTTCGTAAGGTAGAGAGAAGGAACGGTATTTCATTTCAACACTAACGACAAATTGCGTTAACATAAATGAAAGTATGAAACTGAAGATGGAGTGAAATACTAAGCATAAATTTAGGTTGCGACGTTACCGTGAGAATCGCTAACAACATTAGCATACTGCTCACCGGGCTGAAATCATCCATGTTATCGCTCAAGTAAACTCATCCCTGTTCACAGTGGAATATTATCATCTGAGTCTTTAAAAAACTCAAGGATGACAAATAGTTTAATTGCAGTTAAAGCGTATCGTTACTATATATTTCTCCTTCTTGTTACGGAAGTTATTTGCAGGCGAATGCCGGGGCAAACAAACCTACGGACACTTACTTATCTTGCTGTTGCTTTCGTTGAAATATTCCACAAAAATCACCAGCAAAATTCCGAACGAGTCAAAAACACCGAGCACGAGAGAAAGGACGCAGGCTGTAACTGCAAGATACATCCAAGACGAACAACCATCTTTCTGTTTTGCTCTCGACATTTCTAAACTAACACAAAGATCGTTCTCCAAACAAACCTCAAAGTTCAAACAAACAGCTCTATGAATCAGCTAATAGGCTTATTGTTTACTCGGCTTGGGAGTGCTGCCACCTAACAGTTTGCAGATACCACCTGCAACTTGTCATCGCCGACTTGCATATCAAAGGTGGGGCTAGAAAGAGTATATAAATACGTAGAACATGCACTTCTATAGCTTTGTATTTACCGTAGGCTTGTTTCTATTGATCGGTTATCTTTTATAATACTCTTAAGTAAAACAAATGCAAGCAAGAGCGGATGAAATGTGTATCGAAGTATACCATGTAGAATATGCTAGTAGCAATATCAAGCTTGACAGACAGAGATTTTTAGCCCCACGCCAGATTACCGGCAAATGCTCGATTTAGGTCAGCGGCGCCGGTTCAATGTTCCAACGCTTGGTGCGGTGTTGAATTGGGAGTGGCATTTATCAAAAACCGTACTCGTTAAGGCGGCTGATTGCGGTTTTTAGTTCTGCGCCCGCGATCATATTTTTGATGTTTGATGGTTCAGTTGAGCTAATCCACGACATTGCTCAAGCCGTTTCTCTCAGGAGTTTATTGCAATACTCACTACCCCAGTATCAGTGATTAAGCGAGATCGTGCATGCAATCCGGGGCTCATTATAACTCTCGACTCGTGTCTGCGATACATCATCATCATCATATACCATTATCTTCCGTTTTCTTTAATCATACGCCATCAAATTCCGCCATTAATAATCTACCATAATAGACCATCACCTAGACTACCATCATATATCGTCATCTACGATTATAAACAGTCATACACCCGAAATCTGGCATCGTATACCATCATACTCCGTCAGGTATTGTTACATATTTTAGTGCACCATTATCTTCCATGATACATCGGGCCCGTCATATTTGATTGCACACCTTTATAATCGTCGCCATAAATTGTGATGTACCATTACTTGTTACTATCCACCATTATGTATGGCAATTTAGTGTACCGCCATTAATTGTAAATTCACCATCGTATATCGTCATCTACCATAATTGACCATCATACACTGTCATCTACGATCGTATACAGGCAGTTATCTACCGTCAACATCATCATCATTATAGTTTACCATCATGTATCTTCATAATCATTATAAACCTACGTCATGCACCATCATTTACCGATATGCCATAAATACTGTCTTACGCGAAGTAATGAAGATTTGTAGGATATAACGGGATATGTTAGTATTTGGGTGTATTGAGGGACATGATGGGATATTGCGTTATATTGGAGAAGTAAGATTCAAGATGGCGTCTTTTTGCTCATGTCGCTGTGTCAGTTGAAGAAATATTAACCTTTCGTAATTCTTTATTTGTACCTAAAAGATAGCTGGGATACAATATATCAAGTTTTTAAGGAAATACTCAAAGTAAGAGGGTTAATTTCTTCATGAATACTTTAAATTAATTCAGCGAAGGTGCGAAACTCTATGTTTACTGCTTTCAATTTTCATAGTAATGGCAGAACGTTACTTGTAAAGGTTATTTAATATTTCTCTGTTTTTTAAGGATTATATCCACACACAGCTCTCAGAGGGATTCATGTCAAATTATTTAGAAGCTGGAAGAAGCTGTTTTATGATGGATCGGCATTTTTACAGGATGTTCACGAATTTCTTCACTGTGCATGCAACTATGTGAGATGTTATTGAACTACTGAAGGTAATTGAATTTTTCTATATTTATTATCCTATTTGGTACATGAAACTGCCATATCACCAGTAACATTACCAACGGGTGGTGGGGCGGGGAACATTTGGCCCTCATGTGGCATTTGTGCCACCCACTGTAGGCCAAAGGGTGCATTCCATGTTGGCCATAATGAAGATCTTTGGCATGAGTTGTGAAATTTCCCAGGATGTTGACACAGAATCTTACTGTACAAAGGTTGGTGCACAGGAGCCAACTCCTACAGTACAGTACTATACAAGGATATTAGTGCACATGAAAATCTCTCTTGGTACATCAATTAATTAAACACCCTTGACATATCTACAACATGGGGTTTCCATGTAATACACCGTGGGATATAGCTTCTTGGAGACACAAATTTTATCTGGTCAAGATTATAATGTCTCGCACTCTCTCACTTTGCTCACTTGTTAGAAACCAGGCTGCAGAGTTGAGTAACAGGATACGTGAACCTGACCTGTGATACATGTCAGGCCTTGACAGCCCAAAGATGGGGTAACTTTTTCACAGGGCAGCTAGAGTGCAGTTTATCAGACCTCGCAAACCACTGACCAGATTAGAGTTAAGTTTATGGTTAGCGTCAGAGTTAGGTTTGTCGGAGCCTACAATTATCTAATTAGTGCAGGGGGTTAGTAACTGCACTAATAATAACAGACAACAAGAAATGTGGTAATATTTCAACTCTATTTCTGGGTCATTATCAAACAAAATATGGCTGCATTTCTTGCTGTCTATTCTTTTTAATTTGAATCACAAGTTAAGGATGACATTTTTTGGAATGTGCTTTATTTTTGTATTCCCTAAATTTATTGGCTGGATATGGTTTGTAGCTAATAGGGGTTATTCAGCATGAATAAAGAGTACTTAATCTCAGAGCTAAAGAGTACTTAATCCCAGATGCGTCTTGCTAAACACAAAATCCAAGATTCAGGGATGTACTATAGCTAAGTTGGATGATGCCAGGTGGAACCACCTGGAACGAATCTTGAGCACCTGCTACTAGCGGTAATTTTTTAAATAACGCCCGTAGCATTTTAATCCTGAACATTATGAAATATACCGTTTTTGTGCAGCAGATATTCTTGTAAATTAATCCATTCATCAAGACAAGTTCTGAGATAAGTAGCTAAAGTGGCGTAAACGAGCAAAATTTCTCACGACTCTTATTATCCGCCATCCGTCGGAAAGTTCTGTTGTTTAGTAGCCAGAGTCTTAACCCGTGTAAAACTTGCAACCTTTACTTGACTGAATTTTGAGACAGTAGCACGCATGCGTATACCAGATCAGGCTTTGTAAGTATGCCTGTCTAGACGGAGCTCGTAATGAAAATTTAATCAGAATGTTTTTATCCGGTTTTCGCTGGCTACATCCTTGAAGAACAGGGAGTTTAAGAATATACGAGGTGGTATTCAAAGACGACGCAGCCTTACAATGAGATTTCTATTCCAAAACAAAAGAAATTAATAATTTGAGGTCCCTTGAGTATTTCTTGTGTCGTCCTACCTCCCCACAAGACGTGAAGAAGAGCATTCCCAAGTTTTCACGGCGACGCCGGCACTTATCCTCGCGACCACGTTGGGCTGTATTTGACAAAAAACGTTAACAATCCAACTGAAATTGCTTGGAAGACTAATGATGTAATTGCTACTCCGAGTGACAAAGCATACCGTACAAGTAGAGAAAACTCTAATTGGCCCGGCAGGGTTTCGAACCCGTCGAATCCCTGCCGGGCCAAGTAGAGTTTTCTCTATTTGTCCGGTATGCTTCGTCACTCGGAGTAGCAATTACATCATTAGTCTTCACCCGAGTTCGTTCTTCTACTCTAGCCATGCTTGGAAGAGTTTACACAGGACGAAAAAATAAGTTTGCAGCTCTTACATTCTAGTTTGCAACAATGCAAAGATATTGTAAACTTAGACTTTGTTTGCCCCATTTACACCTAATGTAAAGCTACAAATGCCGTATTTGTGAAACATTTGCACCTGCAGCAAACTTTCAAATACCGTGGTTGCATCAAATTTTCTTCGTGGCAAAAACCTGTGCAAATTCGTTTATCAAGTTTGCAGCGTCGCAAACTCATGTGTAAGTATGTTTCAAACCCATAGTCAAGCAAATTTGAAATTGCAATCGTGAGAAACTAAATGTAAATTTGAATTGGATCAATTTAGCATCCAGAAGAAAAATGCACAAATGTATACTAGTTTTTAAATGTCAAAATAATTTTGTACCGGAATATCTTCAACATTATTTTGTTAAAAATAGTAGTTTCGATAGTTACCAGAAGGAAACACGACCTACATCTTCCAAAGCAAAAAAAACAATTTCGGAAGGAGAACTTTTAGATGCACTGGAACTGTTTATTTTAATGATCTTCCTGATGAGGTTAAATATTCGCTTTCTCTTAGTACTTTTAAAAGTCTCGTTCATAAACATTTTCTTAATCAATGATGTTGATTTAAGCATATGGCTTGCGTTCAAAGTTAATTGTTTTATTTTACATAGCTTTGAATGTTAGGTTTTAAAATTGTAAATAATTAGTTATAGTTTGTATGCAGGGCCCTCTGGATATCAGTCTCGTAGCTGAATGGACTACCCTGTTAAAATAAAGCTTTTCAATTAATCAAAACCTGTTTTTTTTCCCTGTGTTAGCATAAAGAAAAATGACATCTTAAGTTTAACATGCGTGGTTTGCTACACGGCCGTAAAATTTAAAAAACTTCGCTTATTGGCGTCGGCGTTCCAGCTTTCGTAAACTCCCTAGCAGCAGCCGGTGACAAACACTAACCATCGAGCTACTAAGATGGTGAGCTAAGTTGCAGCGTTTATCATATATGTGAAACCTTCTGTATCGGCCGTAAAATTTAAAACACTTCGCTTATTGGCGTCGGCGTTCCAGCTTTCTTAAACTCCCTAGCAGCAACCGGTGAGAAACACTAACCATCGAGCTACCAAGATGGTGAGCTAAGTTGCAGCGTTTATCATATATGTGAAACCTTCTGTATCGGCCGTAAAATTTAAAACACTTCGCTTATTGGCGTCGGCGTTCCAGCTTTCTTAAACTCCCTAGCAGCAACCGGTGAGAAACACTAACCATCGAGCTACTAAGATGGTGAGCTAAGTTGCAGCGTTTATCATATGTGAAACCTAAACGGAAGACACGATGTGATAATAACGAGGGAAACATTGAAAGCTGAACACAAACGTTGTTCATGTGGGAGCTTGGAGTATTTCAGACGACCAGCGAACGTTCCTCAAGTTCCCACATGAGCACCTGTGTGAAGGTAGCTTAACGCTGGTTTGTACGAAACTGCAGAAATTTACTGTTTCGAGTAAATAGCGGAATAACGGCAATTTCGACCTTGGCTAATGGCCGCAAATTGACAGGCGAACTCGAATGTTTTTTCGAATTAGCTTTAAGGTTCATTTACGCTATGGAAAAACTTGGTAATATCAGTTAGTGTTTGGGTTAGCTATATTGAGTTTTTGTTGTATTATGCAGTGGTATAAAAGTTATTAATTTAATCTTTGAAACCTTCCTTTGTAGATATCGTTCGCAACTTCTGGAATGCAACTTCTGGACTGTCACGTAAATATGGTTAGCTACTAAGTGTTTGTTTCTTTAAGGTGGCTCCATACAGTTTCTTGACAAAGGGAAAAAACTTTTTGGCAATAGAAATATTATTTAGAAAAGAGATTTACATGTTGCTTCAGCAAAGGACGGTTTTTTCTTTCGTTTCTGGTTTTCGTTCTTTTTTGGTTTTTTATGTTTTAATTTCATATTTGTTGTAAGAAATTTTCTTCACATTTGGGCAATCAGACGAAAGATTTCAAAAAAAAATGTTTTGTGGTAACTAATTTTTGTAAGAGTAAGACAACATTATTTTCTCAGACAAAAAATGGCGCTACAACCTTTTCTAAATCTGCGTACTGATCTCCAAAATATGAACAAAAGTTTTTACGAGTTACAGACCTCTTTTTAAAGTAAAACGACATATCATAAGAATTTTGAAAGAACTCTTGATATGATAAAGTAACATCTCTCACAGTCTTTCCGTGTTTCGCTCAGTCTTTGTGGTATTTCAATTTGTTTGGTATGTAAATTAGACAATGTGTGATATGAATTTATGTGAAATTGAAAAGTAAGTTACGTCTCGGTAATTGTTCAACAAAATCACTTGAAAGTTAATTTTCTACTCCCAGCTCGACGTCAAAATATTGTTGTCATGGTTTTGTATCAGTTCCAAGACCTTTATGTCTGAAACAGAATTGTTTTATTGCACCGAGGTGGGGAAAGATTTTCGTTGTTTTCGTTAGGGTGTATCGCTACATTTTCTATCATTACCAGTTGCTATTAGTAAGGTCTTCATTTGTAGCAAATTCTATTTTTAAAATAGTTGTAAGTTCGCAAAAGAGTGTAGGTATTTTCAATTATGCAATAAATTTCGTACTTCGTGCATTTTCATTGGTCGTTAGCCATGATCTATTAAAGAACGGACGCACGGATAGCGTGACTAAAACAGTGAACCAATCGCAGCTCTTTGCGTATTTATGACGAGCCAATGACGTTCCTTCATTTGTATAGATCATGGATCATGTCATGTAGCTGTTTTCGTGTTTTTCAAACCCCGAAAATTTCCGTAATCTTTCAGTAATCATTTTAAATATTTTTCTTCTATTGTTTCATTTGTTTATTGTGTAAAACAAATGAAATTTATTGTGTAAAACAAATGAAATTTATTGTATAAAACAAATGAAATTTATTGTATAAAACAAATGAAATTTATTGTATAAAACAAATGAAATTTATTGTATAAAACAA
>JBAHVQ010208728.1:0-12354 GCA_036872915.1 Nanipora kamurai
AAGAAAGACTAATATATTTAAGATTAGCCCATGGCCCTCTCCCTAGCAAACCCGAATTTTTTACCATGAGGCCTCCGCCTCAACATTAGCCCCCCCCCACTTGAAATAACGCTCCGCCGTCCCTGAATTAAAAAACAACAAGGGAATATATACAATATTTATTAATTTCTAACGAAACGTGGCAACGAAACGTTAGAAATTAATAAATATTGTATATATTCCCTTGTTTTTTATCATGTCTTTACTCCGTATTTTATGCTGGGCTCTTATATTTGTCACAAGACTACCTTTCCCGCCTGGTCAATCTATTGCTGATGTTAAAGTCTAAATTAACGTGCGTATGTTTTTCACTTGAGAACGTTTGGCGTCGTTTGTTTCATGGTGTAAGAGTTAGTTTCTGTTATGGTATTTAATACACTCAAGTCGACATTCTTGTGTGAGAGCTTAGAGATATCACTGACGATGTTGAAACGAAGCCATTAAAAAGTCAGATTTCTTGTGTTTTTGTAGGCAACGCCCAACTCGCATGAAGTGTCTGTTGACGTGTTATACTAGACTTGACCCAACCTGGGCCAGTGCCAATGAAGTTGTGCCCAAGTGAAATTTTTCAGATAGCTTTGCAAATATACTGTGCAAAACAAAGAACATTGAAACAAAGTTTAGTTTTGTTCTGTAAGTCTGTGCCCATGCTGTGCTCACACGGTGTCAGAATCCTGGCTACCCGCGATTGATGTGTAGTTCTTTTCTCTTGTATTCATTAATGTCATTTTATCGGTCCGCACTATGCTTGCCTCCAACCTCAATCGTGGGTGTTTCATAATTAATCACGGCAGGCGAGTTGGCGGAAATTTGTCCGGAGAGGATAGTGTTGAGTGTCATCTATGTGGGTGATTAATGTCAAATATCACCTTTTCTGTATGGTATTTACAGCTTTCTGACTCAGTTTTTGTGTCCGCTGACCTTTAGTACAGCGCGCTTTGCCAGCCAGTTGGCAATCACGTGACAACCCAATACGTTACGGAACTGAGCGAAGAATTGTAGAAAACCAAAAGGGTTGGTTTTAATTTTATGTTTCACTCCGACCAAGGGCGTTCGCTCCAAACGTCAGTTTTTGTTAACTATACTGGTAGATATTATGTGACACGTGGTAGCTTGGTGTTTATACATGAACATCGAAATTGCGCATCCTCTTCAAGCTTGTAAACTCAGAAAATTTATCTGAGTCCCTGACGGCAATCCAAACCGTAACCTTCTGGTCGCCGGTAAGATGCTCTAACCATTGAGCACAACATCTACCAGTTTAATTAATGTGGATTACATGACTTGTCGAGACTGCCGTCCGCAGTATACATGTCAACTATGAACCAGTAAAAATAGTAACCTTCGCTCTACGATCTGAGTCCATGTAGCTTAATGGTTAGAGCATCTCACCGGCCATCAGAAGGTTACGGGCTCAATTCCCATCTGGGACTCAGATAGATTTTCTGAGTTTACAAGCTTGAGGAGCATGCGCAATTTCGATCCGTTTTTCTTGTCTTAAGTTCCAGAAGTTTCCCAACCTTTTCAGTTTACGACGCAGTTTACCAACTGCTAACGCAACACTCTATTTTACGTCCATGAGCAAAGAATTTTCGAAATTTGAGCGAGACATCACCGTTTCAGTTCGCTTGTATCACACACATCCTACAGTTAAACGTATGAAGAACGTCGTAGTAGCCAACTATGATGCGTTTTTCTTGCCAAAATTCAAACATGAAGTTCATACGTTCAATTCTTTAGTTCAAACTTGTAATTTGTCGTTCAAGTATTCAATCCTTAACATGCAATCGTTTTACTAAACGATAACTCTAATCTGGTTCATGTGGAAGCTTGATACTCATTTCGTCAGAAAACGAGCCCTAGACGGGAATCGAACCCACAACTTTCTTATGACCAGTGAGACGCTCTAACCATTGAGCTACCAAGACTCAGATGGTGAGCTAAGGTGTAGGTTCGTCATATGTACTGCCTAAGTGGAAGTCAGGATATGATAATAACGACGGAAGTACTAAGTGTTTAACACTAATCTGGTTCATGATCGATCAGAAGGTTGCGGGTTCGTTTCCCATCTAGGGCTCAAAAAGCGTTTTTCTGAGGTTACCAGCTTGACGAACGTTCGTTGGTCGTCTGATATTTACCAAGCTAGGGGTGTTGGTGGCACAGTGGTAGTGCACGTATCTCTCACCACTGTGCCTAGGGTTCTAGTCCGGTTCCGTGCAGTCTTCTGAATAACGTTACTTTGGTCACATGTGAGAAGGGTGTTGTTCAGTTTGAGTCTACCAAATATCGCAGGTTTTCTGCGGGTACTCCAGTTTCCTGCTGTAGTAACCGGGTTCTTTCCTCCGGGCAATCCGGTTTCTTCCAGGAACCATGGGGATGGCTCTCACTGAACCTCTAGGAAGAACAGCGTAGTTTAGCTGATAGTTTAGCTCAATAGTTAGAGCGTCTCACCGGTCATCAGAGGGATGCGGGTTGGATTCCCGTTTAGGGCTGAGAATTCGTTTTTCTGAGATAACGAGTGTCTGATATTTACCGCGAGCTCCCACATGAACCAAGTTTGTGTTCAGCCATTAATATTTCAATTATTATTATTATATCGTAACTTCCGCTTAGGCAGTGCATATGACAAACCTGCACCCTAGCTCACCATTTGAGTCTTGTTAGCTCAGTGGTTGGAGCGTCTCAACGGTCGTCAGTAGGTTGCGGGTTCGACTCCCGTGTAGGGTTCAGAAATCGTTTTTCTCAGGTTACAAGCTTGACGAATATACTTTGGTCGTCACAAATATTTTTCTCGTGTAAACGTCACTTATTTTTCTTAATGATTATAACTGCAGTAAGAGTTCAGGGCTGATCTTCCTCGTCACATAGTAAGGGAGCATCCAGGGGAAGATTCCTCTTGTGCTTTCTTAGCCACTTGTCTAGTTCTGGCACATCCAGAGTTGCCAAAGGATTTGCTCTAGAAGCCCACATGCAATGATGGGCTTCTGCATCACTAAGAAATACTTAATGTTGAATCACACTAATTAGCAT
The DNA here is from genome assembly GCA_036872915.1 of Nanipora kamurai. Taxonomy (NCBI): domain Eukaryota; kingdom Metazoa; phylum Cnidaria; class Anthozoa; order Scleralcyonacea; family Helioporidae; genus Nanipora; species Nanipora kamurai. The sequence goes on from JBAHVQ010208728.1 coordinate 3,070, forward strand.
TTTAAGTGCACAGGTATTAATGCCAGGCAAAGACTTAAATGGAAACCAAATCTGTATGCAGTATTACAAGTCTTTCCCCATTTCCTCCTCTTACTGCATCCTTTAAGAGGCAGTAAGACTAAAAGTTCAAGACTATAAAGAAGTACTTTAGGAGGCACAATCACTAATTTGTCACAAAATCCTCATTACTATGCTAGGCCTGCAGTCTTCCTTGCCATGAGCATCGAGGGTGGGTAGGATTGAGAATTCATCAATAAATTTAACACTGAATAAAGTTAATACTACTGTTTGTTGTTTCCCTTACATAAGATATGATGTGGTGGATTGTTTTTTTATGGACGACCATCCTTATTCACTACGTTGAAAAAATGAATCAGTGCCTCAATTGTGTATGCTCTACCAACAGTAATAAATAATTGCTCGCAGTACTCGAAGGGCTTAACATCTAGTGTTACATTTCTTCGTTGTATCTTCTCCCTGAAGTATCGCCGGGTCCCCTTGTATAGCTTATTGATTGAAGTTTTCAAAGCTATAAATTTTTTTAAGCGCCTTTCGCATGCACAATAAGTGTGCCAACAATTTTTTTTCTCTCAAAGGTTTGCCATAAATGAACGCAGCGGGCGCTAGAAGTGCGCGATGTCCTTTACAAGAGATTCTTCCAGCAAGATACGTCCCGATCTACAGAGCCTGCAGCAACTTGTATTTACATGGTCAGACGATTTATACATTTTTTCGGCGTCTGCGAAAGATTTCCAAATGACATATGTTCTTGAATGGTAGCACCCAGCTAAAATTTCACCCCTCACTTGAAACATTTATTTCTAATCTGCCAAAATCTGTTAGACACGTGAACATACCATACAAGGGTTTCTCTCCCGCATGAGGAAGAGACCTTGGGAACGAGGTACGGGAACAGAATGCGATGGGCCTGAGTTCTGCTAGGTGCTCTTGGAGAAGAGCTCCCCCAGTTCGGTAGCTGCTTGCATCTGCACTTACCGTAGCAGGTTCCAGTTCTGGTGCTTTAGTTACCATTTCTTTAACTCTCTCAAAGTTTTGTTGTTGTGCACTGTCCAACCTCCAGGCTGTGTCAGACTTCGGTAAACCAGTAATGGGCTTTAACTCCTTTGTGACGACATCGGTACCCAGGTGCTAACACAGACTTTACTGTGCATTTTACCCTGACAGTATTTTACCGCTAGACGATTTTACTTTTCAAACGGAAAACCCACCGTCACCAAAGAGTTAAAACCATGGGCAAGTTTGGTGAAAATCTTCCCAAGAAGTTTTTCATCATGCCAAGAGTCTGTCTTACTTCAAAGATTCCTTTTGGTGCGGGGAACTTTTTAACTGCTTGAACTTCCGCAGGTCAGGACTTATCCCCTTCTCTCCAATGGTATGTCCAAAATAGCTTAGTTCCTTCTTTCTGATTTCACACTTGGCTTTGGTTAGTTTCAAACCCGATTTTCTAATTGTTGTCAGTGTTCCTTCCAGTCTTTCGTCGTGCTCCTGTGCTGTCATAGACTATGATGTCATCCATGACGGCTTTCGCTCCTTGCTGGTTCTTTAGAAGATCACTCGCACAGCGCTGAAATATCTCAGGTGCAGAGGTAATTCCGAAAGCCAAGCGACGGAAGCAGAATCGACCCAATGAGGTTATAAATGTCGTCAACTTGGCATTATTCTTGTGCAGTGGTATTTGCCAGAATCCACTGGATCCGTCCAACTTTGAGAATGCTGTTGCTCTAAGCTCACTGTAGTGCAATGTCCTCCAGGTTTTGCAGCATATATCTCTCTCGCTTCGCTGACTCATTTAGTCTCCTGAGGTCGACGCAAACCCTAAATTTTTCTTTGCGCTAGACCACTGGAACCATACGCCCACACTAATCGGTCGTTTTTGTTACTTCCTCGATAATACCTTTCTTCATCCTTTCTAACTCTTCCTCAACTTTCGACAAAAGTGGAAACGGTATTCTTCTTGCTGTATTCGCACATTATGGTCTTGCATCTCCCTTGAGTTTAATCTTGATAAGATTACAGTTCAGAAGACCAACATCTCCAAATACATCCGACTTGACTTCAGCTAATCCCTGGATTAGTCCCATTTTGCAAGCAGCATCGCGGCCAAGAAAATTGTTTGGATGTTGCCCTAAGACAACAAAGATAGTGGTTGACTAGTTTTTCTCTTTTAAGATGATGAAGACGCTAGATGGCTCTAATTTTGGACGATGCGGCAAGGAATTAAACTCCCGTTGTTTCGAATTTGACTGTGACGTGTACTCCCGAGTCAATTTTGAAGGTGACTAGCTTGCGATTGATTATTAGGCCAATTTTCCAAGGTTTCTGAATTAGAGCTGGATGAAATAGCTCCTATGAAGGACTTTCCTTCTCCGGTGGTGTTTTCTGGAGTTTTTCTCACCTCGGATGCAATCTTTGTAGCAGGCAAAGTGTGCGCTTTTGTCGCAGTTCCGACCAGTGTTACTACTCGGAAGTTTTACAAATCCCCAGATTGCACAAAAAGTTCCCAAGATTTCACAAAAAATACCCCAGGTGCAAAAAACAAGTTCTTTGTAGCTGATAAGACTGTTTCGTACAGTAGTATGTTGCTGGAAAGTCTGGAAAATGATAACTTCAACCTTCGCAGTCGGCAAAGAACTAACTTTCTTTGCAAATACCTGTCATTATCCTCCCCAGTTCCTCGGCATATAAGCGAATGTGCTGAGAATGGCAATGTTAGATCACGGACACATAGAACATGGGATCACGGGCATGGCGTGGGTCAATAAGTCAAAGGGCATAATGAACAGGTCAAACACATTTGAAATTTATGATGTGAGCAGACTTCCAAAAAACCTATGTTCACGTGCGCCGAAGATGATAAAAAAATTAAAACAAATCAACACAAGCAAAAACAGCTGTCAGAGCACTGTCGAAGTTTTTTTATCATTTTCGATTAAAATTAAGTGAAAAAGTATCCTGTCTAGCAAAAATTCCTAGATCCCTAGGAAAATCGCAAAATCTGGGAAAAATCCGAGAAGTAGCAACACTGGTTCTGACAGTGTTTACCCTTGGCAGGTCACACCTCGTCTCGATTGTGTAATTTGAATCGCTTGAATATTCTACAAGAACCATTATTCCATGTAGTCCATTTTCTTTTCTTCGTCCAAATTCTTTTCTTCTAGATTTACAAGGTCGCTGCGAACGAAGCTTTCATTGGACTTCATCCATTTCATTGGTTTGCTCTGAGACTGGGCTTTTGAATAGTTCGGATTGATGTTTCGTCTGAATCGTTTTGTTGAGATACAGGTACGGCTTAAGTTTTAATCGTCGATACAATTCTTTGTCTTGTGTTCTAATGACGATCTCTTATCTGCTCATCTTTTCTCTCCTAAAACTCACAGAATTTTGCGAATTCATAAAGGCTGCAAATAAAGGCTTCTCCAGACTCACCCAGTTGTTTTCTTTGGTGGAATTTCGCTCGTTCATGAATTACGTTGTGTTTTGGCACGAAATGCTCATCAAACTTCTCGATTACCTTGTCGAGTCGTTTCTTTTCTCCTCTTCTGCAAACCTGAAGAATTTCAAGATGTGTTCGGCTTCATTCCCCATTGTAAAAATTAGCGTGCAAACTTGCGCGTCACCATTCTCCTTGTTGAGTTTCGTCGCGATCAAATATCGGTTGAACTTTTGTTTTCAGTCTGGCCATTTGAGAGGATAATTTATGAAGTCAAAATTCTCAGGTGGATTCAATGATCGCTTGTGCACAGGAGTATTGTGTGCAGTGCCGTACTGTGGCCACGCCCATTTTGGGTAAAGTTTGAGTGCTTTTTGTTTGACCAACCATTAAACGTTTTCAATCTGCGCCAGGCGCTATTATTGGCTGTTTTTTTTACAAGGCAACAATAACGGTAAGGATGAACAGGTAAAAGTACGTGCAGATGGGTAAATACTTTTCATGTTCTTGTGTTTATTGCCCATTTCACCGATCGATAGGTCTCGATTTACAAAAATCTTTACCAACCTTCCATTTTACTGACCTATCCATTGAAAAGCGGGGTGTTAGTCGTACAACCACTTCTAGTGCCAGCGTAGGTTTTTGCTAAAGTTAGGAGGGATTGGAGGAGGGCAGAAAGAAAGTATCAACGAAAAAAGTATCAGGGCTGTCTAGCTGCCCTTCCCTCAATCGACTACTGCGTACAACCCCATCCACGCTCATTATTCACCCCTGGCAGTGTTTCGCACGAGCTTACTCATGACCAAGAATTCATTATTACAAAACAGAAGCGCTGCAATTGGTGAAATACATTGCTTGTGAAAAACATAGCAATAGAACTGGAATGCCTCACTGGTTTGAGTATCGCATTACAAATTATCGAATTACATTAAAACAATATATAGACTTATATAAGCAGAATGTAACTATAAGATCACATATCTCCAGCCTCCGTGGAATCAATAACGTGGTTTTCGGTACCGTCAGCTGGATACCTTGACAAAGGCAGGAGTTTTATTAAGGCTCCCACCTTTAGAAATTCCTGGATCCGCCCCTGTCTCGAGTTATTGGCGGCTGACCTTCCTCGTAGATTACGCTTCGCAGAGTGGTTCAACCAACAAGTGGTTCGACGTGAAAACCTGTTGGCAAGTTTAATTATTGGAGACGAAGCATCGTTTTCAATGAATGGAGAAGTGAACACGCAAAATGTTCGCCAATATGCGCCAAAAGGACATACACCTGCATTTAATTTTGAAAGAAAGGATTGCTGTGGTAAACTCACTGTCTGGGCAGCACTTTGCGGAAACGGTGTGGTTTTGGGGCCCTACTTTTTCGATGGTAATGTGGACGGCATTGCTTATCTACGAATGCTCAATGAATTTGTTTTCCCTCAGCTTGCTGAACATTTTAATAATCAGTATTGGGAGGGATTGTTTCGAGGTCCATGGTGGGTTCAAGACGGCCCACCAGCTCATCGACTCATCACAGTACGAGATCGCCTGGACGAAGTATTTGGGAACAATCGAGTCATTGGGTTAGGACATGATGTCGAATGGCCACCTCGCTCACCTGACTTGACACCGTGCGACTTCTTTATGTGGGGATACCTCAAGAATAAAGTATTCTCTACCCCACCTCAGAATATCGATGAGTTACGGCAAAAAATTGCAGACGAATTTACTGCTCTACGACAGCAGCCCGACTGTATTAGAAACCGGGGCGCGGCATGCACTGGCGAGCAACACTTTGTGTTGCACGAAATGGGGGACATGTCGAAGGCGAAGGTGCTTGATGCTTTAATTGTTGGCTGTCAAATAAATACAAAATATTTGATGCATGTCATTTGTTTACTCAAGCGCTATGTTAAATTAATCAGTAGCTACATAATTCTTTTACATTACTTCACAAAATTCATTCTGTTTAACTTAGTTCAGCATAGTAATAAGGCATTCAAATTCCAACAAAGGCATGATTTCAAAAGTTATACTTTTTTTGGGACACCCTGTAGAGCAAATAGCGCTGCGCGCGAATACTGTTTTTAGACTTGAAACTCAGACAAACAAATTGAAATTGACAACAAAGAATTCCCAAATTTTCTATTGTTTGGAACACAGAATTAACGAGAAAACTCTCAATAAATACTGCAAACTAGACACTCTGACGTCATTCGCGCGCTTCGCTATTAATAATGAAAAATTAAACGACAGGTCTTTCCTAATGCACTACACTATAGTATTGATTATACTGGTAACTGCTAACATCGATTTTATAGAAAAATAACGTGTAGTTATTATTGTAGCATGCTGCTGAAATACCCGAAAGCATTCATATTTGGAAAAGAAAACAAACATTTAAATTTTCTTTAAGCGATTCTATCACAAACACGTCTACTTTTAAATTTATGGCTAGAAATCATTGCCAGAACGCTCTAGATTGATTGTCTTTGGACACAAAGTAGAAAGACCAAATCTCAAATATTTGACAATTTTATTTAAATGTTGCTTAAACAATTCATTTCCCTGGACAATTTTTGGCAATTTGACACTGTAAAATGACCGTTGCTAAGCGTAAACCGCGAAATTAAAGTGGGCTCGTGTGTTCCACAATCATAATCCAAGCAATACTCGGACTTACTAATAACATGCAAGATCGTAAGTATCGAATCATTAGTAATTTCTACCATACAAATACATTATATTACCCCCTCTCTGTCAATCAGTTTCGGATTCAATAAAAGGCCTATCCTGCGAGTTTTCATAAAGGCTTCGCGTTCTTCACAACTTCTTGGATCAATTAAAACTGTTTTCAACTAGGAAGTCTAAATTTAAACTGTCAATGAAAAAAATTTTCTAACGACAAATATTGTTCGTAATGCGCCGAAAAACTTCTGCGAAAGCACTGCGATACGACGAAACCTTCACAGCCAAAAAAAGCGGCTTAAACAAACCAGGAGAATACACACCAACTGCAAAAAGAAGATTTATGCTGTCCAGTATCTTCCGATCGTTCAAACAATATGGACATGCCAGTATAAGGCAAATTACTAACGCCAATCCAACATGTATCAGAATAAGAAAAATAAAGGTTATTCGAAGTCCGAGCAAAAATTGTTCTTGGCATTTCACAAATGCTTCCCTGGCCTTTCGTTGGTGGGTATCCAGTTCAGAAATAAATTTACGATGCCGCTTTAGAGCTCTGTATGACGCAATTTGAACCGAAGGCACAGTGAACAAGGTGATGGTAAAAATTACTACCGGAAGACTTAATGATAAAATTAAAACAAACTTCTCCTCAGAAAAAAAACCAATTCCAAAAAACGACGGAAGAGAAAGACCAAAACAGAATGACATTAATCCCCGAACACGTTTTCTAGACATAATTGTTTGGTATGTTATTGGGCGAGTGACCAGAACGAAACTATCCACTGAAATAAGTGTAAGAAATTCGTTAGATAAAATAAGCAAAGAGAAGGAAATGCCACTATTAATAAGGGACATTGTACTGGGTACTGACCAAGTGAAAACTGTAGAAGTTTTCCAAATTATCTCAGTCACGACCAGAACGCTGTTCGATGCAAACCAACATGCCAGGAGTTCAGACGAAGGAGTACCGAACTTTTTAAATGGATCCTTGATGAGTACCAGCAGAAACGAACTGTTGACAAGCAAGCTTGGAATTAGAATTCCAAAGAGATAAAAGCTTTGGGCAATTTTAGACTCAAGCGGCGAACCATCTCCGGTTTCATTTGATGCTGGTGATGAGATGTTCAACATCGAAGACATGTCAAAAAATAGAAATTGCCTTTCCACTTCCGAGTCTTCTGATAAATCTCGGTTGTTTTTCAAAACAATCTCACTTTGAGGACCAAAGGTAAAAAGTAGTTTAGAAACAACAGGAAGATTTGACCAAAGTAAACTGAGGCTGTTCCAGTTCCAAGCTGCAATAATTTCGTGCATCAATTAAATACAAAGCTTAGAAAATCTTAATCAAAATCACGCAGGTGAAAATCCGTATCTTTTAATGACTCTGACCTTTGCAGTTTACAAACTCCTAAGGTGAGAGTCATATTGAAAGATACGTCGGGAACGTAGCATTTGCAAACTCAGCATGAATGAATGAAAAATTCTTTGATATATTTTAACTCATGCGACGAAAATTTGATGTTAACGAACGAAGTCCTCTCTTAAGGAAAGGTTTTCATTCTTTTAAAACGAAGTCAGGGTATTAAATATTAATTAAACTCTATTGGTTTTTAGTACCGTAAAGAACGTTTTACAATCAAACTTCAGATACCGACGGCGCAACTTTATTGAATTGATCAACCTTCAACTTTGGCGTGGAAACCCTTCTACTTCGTAGCAGGAGTAGTTTCGAGACCAACAAAAGATAGTTAAAATAAAATATGTATAGTTTGTGGAATACCACGTCTCATTTTAATGCTTTTTTTCTTTTTAGCATTAAAATAAAACGTGGTGTTCCACAAACTATGCATATTTTATCAATTATCACCATGCAAAACTTAAAGAAAAGACAGTTAGCTAAGTATGTTTAGGTTGTAAAGTCTTCGTTACGAAAAAAATAGAAGAATCGCTCTAACTTCAAATCTAACTAATCCAAATCGCTCTAGCTTCAAAATCTAGCAAATTAAACTCCAAATATCCGTGAGGAATACATACTCTGTTTGACAAAATGTTAACAAAAGACTGTTAGATTAACCGGACACTTACACCTGAGCTGTTTTATTAACAAAACTGATACCCAGCAGCTCGATAGCTAGAGCGTCTCACAGCTGGCGATCAAGGGTCGGTTGATAGTCCGGATAGTTGAACCAGCGAACAAAACCTACTTGGATATTAGTGAGCAGTGCTTCATTATTTAAACAGTCAAAGTTAAATAAGAACTGTCGAAGACGGAGTTTTTCATTACATAGTGCTAATCATCCACTAAAATTTAAGTTTGATTGTTCGAACAATGAACAACGCCATTTACCCACAGGGCCCGTTGTCCAAAGGACGATTACCGCTGATCCTGGGTTAAAATTTAATCGGCTCCTTTATTGGACATGTTCCGTTCGATAGCTTTAGTTAAAACTTTCTAGGACAAAACCTTTCTATAGATATATGACATATTAAGAAAAATCTTTAAACATTTTTTCCCTACATTAGCAGTATTTAATCCATACTGGATTAAGGTAATCGCCTTTTGAGCAACCGGGGGTCCAGGGGCGTATATCTGCCGAATAAGCTATCCGAACATTCAAAAACTATTGAATAATTGATGAACATTTTAGCCTATAAAGTCACCCATAATACGTCACGTGCAAGGACTTTATATCTGATAAAACACTCCCTATTAGTATTCTTTATATAAAGAATACTAATGAGACATAGCTTGTTTTTCTCATATGCTAATATGTTCCTCTGACAATGTTAGCCATTTTTTGGAGTAAACAGGGTCACGCTTTTGGGAGTTCATTTTTGAATGCGTTCAACAAACTCGCAGAACGTGTTTTATCGCGTCCGCTGCTGCTCGTTTATCAAACATTACTTCAAGAGCTTTGATTCCCGTCTAGTGCTTAGCAATTTTTTTAAAGTAAAATAGCTCAAAGAACATCTTTAAAATGTAGTTCTACTCTAAGCAAGCAAATTTCTTCGAATATAATGATGTTAGTTGTTACTCCGAGTGACGAATCATACCGGGCAAGTAGAAAAAATTCTACTTGGCCCGGCAGGGATTCGAACCCGCGACCTTCGGTTTACTAGTCCGAACTAACCCGAAGGTCTCGGGTTCGAATC
>JBAHVQ010208749.1:0-12351 GCA_036872915.1 Nanipora kamurai
GTAAATAAAACAATGGGTTTTTCCCCCGCATGCTTTTACCCGGTCTGTCTCTGGTGAACCACCAAATCCTTGCAAAAAAAATGCATCTTTTGTTGCTTTTTTTAAAGTTTTTTTCAAGTGCAGACTATCTTTTCTAAAATATTAATTAACGCACCAACTCTCGTCACTAGGGCAAGCCCCTAGACCTACGTAATGTTGTATACAATACACCCAAATCATTAACTATAGATTTCAACAACGAAAATCTATTACGTCTAATTCTAACTACTAAAGCTTTTACATACTTTTAACGACGCCGGACTTTCTCGTCTTATTTCAACTCCGATGACTGCAAACAAGGAAACGTGCAATTCTTTGAGAATTGTGATGTTGACAAAGATGTGCATGTGCAACTACGAGGGCAAGGGGTAAGCGGCAAGGCATGAAAAATTGTTGAAGAAGAATAGGAATGAGGTGAAAAAGGGAGTCAAAGAAAACAAACGAATAAACAACCAAAAAGAAGGAAGACAGGAAGGAAGTAAAGAACGTATGAAAGAACGAATGATGGAAGTGGTGAAGGAAGGAAGTAAGAGAAAAAGGAATAAGGGAAGGATGGAAGGAAGGATGGAAAGAAGAATAAAAAGACGGAAGAAAGCAAGGAAGGGAGGACAAAGAAAAAAAGAAAGAAAGAAAGAAAGAAAGAAAGAAAGAAAGAAAGAAAGAAAGAAAGAAAGATGACTAATATAAAAAAATGCAAAGTAAATAACAAACTAAGTTAAAGAAGAGTATACGTACGTCGTATAAGTAGCAAAAGTAGCTCCACGTCCTGCTCTCTGAAAGAAGCTACTAGTTGTCGGATGATGTCGTAGATAAGAGTGCAATCAACAACCTAAAAAATAAAAGGCAATTTAATCAAAGGATTTATAAAGTCATTTGCTACTTTATCATTTTTTCCTTTTACTAGGGACCATTTCACAGTAACGATGAGAACTTTCACGAGTCGTTCATTCTCAGATAATCTGATCTTGTTAAAGTTCAAAAAATACAAAAATAGAAGTAGTTTATGATTTAAAGAGAGACTAAGACTGCAAAGTTATTTCAGCTTTCCTCGCCTGTCCGTCCGTCCGTCCTCCTCAGCTGAGAGATATCGCACCTTAAAGCTATATAGGAACGCAAAAAGGGCCACGACGTTGTGAATTTCTTTGCCTTCGTTACTGCAGTTGTGGTCGGTACTATGAAGCTTTTGGAACTGAACAGCAAGCTTTTGCAGGAAAAATGCTCCTTTAAAAAGAAACCAAATTTACCAAACTTAAAAACATACAACACACAAAGATTAACGCTGTTCCAAGCAAAATTTCATCACTGCAGATCACAATCTAAAAACGTCTTAAACAGTTATTAACTCGTTTCTTTCCCGATAGCCCTTCGATAATTTGAACCTAGGCAACGCCAGCCAATTTTCTTCACCAAAAAGGTCTCTGGGAAGGAAGAGTCAACCCATCTCAGGGTGCGTTCGATTGACCCTATTCCGGAATAAAAATATGTGGAATACTGTAAGCAGAATATCTGTTCCGTTGTACTACTACTGTGTTTTAATTCCACAGTATTCAAAATAGCTATTCTGAAATATTCTGGAAGATATTGTAAATGGTTTGAACCTGGGAGAATCTTGACATATTTGTGGAAGTTGATCGTCCAGGTTAGAGTAGTGTTGAGAAAGACTGTTGGTGGGAGCGACCGCCGCTAAGGCCGTCGAAACGTCAGTCACTTCCACCAACAGTCTTTCTCAACACTACACTAATCTACACGATCAACTTCCACAAACATCTCTGGAAGATATTCTCATTCCGGAATAGGGTGAATCGAACGAACCTTTAATTAAGTTCTTCATATTCAGGTAGAAATCCAATCACATTACTGGTCAACGTCAGACAATTTTACTCGCCAAAGGGAGACTTCTGGATTGAGAAGAGCTGCCGTGAGTTAACTTTGAAAACTGTCAATCTAATGACGCCATAGTCTTTTTAGTGTTATGCAGTAGTCCAAATTTTGTATAGGCATGACGAAGGTCAATTATATTCCACGTAGCATTTTGTCTTTTTTTGCCTATTCAAAAGATAGTTCTAAAAATTTGAAACTGACATACCGAAAAACAAAAGGGATACCTTTGCTTTCGAAAAGGTATGTTACTCTATCCAAACAATCAACCACAATGGATACGTACCAACTTCAGAGCCAACGAGGGAATTTAGGATGGCAACTAACATCATATGTTCACGCAAGAGTCCTTCAGGCATTAGTGACGGGGAAATACAAGCATCCATCAGGAGTTTTGAAAGTATCTCGTTGAGATCTGACAACGAAGGAAAACAGCGTAAAATTACAGGCTAAGACTGACTCTGAATACCATCACGTAAGAGGATCAACCTTTGGTTATCACATAACAAAATTGTATGCGCACTTGTATCAACGAAGGTAGGTGGGTTGGCAGGTAGACGTTGTGGGAAGCAAGGGAGAAAGGGAGGTAGGCTAGCTAGGTAGGTGTGCGAGCTAATGAGTAGGTAGGTAGGTAGATACGAGCAATGTGTTTAAGGAACTACCTGAACTTAGAATAGAAAATATTGACGTTTGAAGCTAAGGCACTTCGCTGGAGTGAAAGATCTTATTGGTAAGGTAGGTAGGTAGTTGGTCGGTAGGTAGGTCGGCAGTTAGGCAGGTAAATGTAGGTTTAAGTGTGCCATAAAAAATCTGTGATCAACAACAAAAAAAAAATTCATGTGACTCATTTAATCAACACTTCATCACAGCGTTCACTAACAAGCTGTTCTTCAAACGATTTCATAACTTGCCGACAGAGTTCAGGCCAAAATGAAGGAGAAAACCTGTTACATCTACAGCAGCATTATTCCTTCTACGAAAAGAGCTTGAATAGCTTTTAAGTCTAGATCACTAACCATTCCTGCTGTTCGACATGTACAACTCTTCGATTTGACCGCTCACCATTGAAAGATTGGACTCGCTCAACCTAAAACAGTCAAAGCCCAACAAATACTCTTCAATAAGCACATACATATCAACTGGGAGATGGAAAGCGTTTAAAAAAGTCAAAATTCCCTTTAATTCTATTCGGCCCAACAGTCAAATATCTGACCTCAGTGTACCATTTGAACAATTGCAGTTTTCAAGCGAAATGACAATTTTTGTAATCTACACTAAGAAGCGACTCACAAAAGTGTTTTTGTTTTGTTATTTTTTTGTTATGTTACTGGTGACGGTTCGTTGATACGCAAAAAGTTAAGCAAGATTTTTTGGCTGTTTTATCAGCGCCCTTGGACTTTAACTCCTTCCCTGGTACGGGGAACTTTTATTCTTTTACTTTGGCTAATGCCAGACGATTTTACTCAAAAGGAGAAATGTAACAGTGAAGGAGGTGAAGAGTCAATTAGCAAGTTTTTCCTTCTATAAACGAAGGCTTAATCTGTTATTGTAAAATCAAGTCATATTTCAAACGGATGCGATTGTTCCATCCCTTTCCTTTCCTCAATCCATAAACAAGATCAGTTTCATCGATTTGTTTATCAAAATTACCATGGTCATATCAATGAAAACTAGCCAGCCCAGGTTGTTCGGAAGGCAATGAGCTTAATCGCGGATTCGTAAAATGTTTGCAGACAAGTTTGGAGAATACCGGTGTAGAAAATTTAAATTCTTTTTAAAGACTTTGGATTGATTTGAAAAGGTCTAATGCTGTGAAATTTAAACTCCACAGGTCAGTCAAAATACAGGAAGCTAAAACAACCGATTAACTGGCGTGATAAACTTGGATCAGGGCTGAATGTTCTTTGACTCACCAGTTTTTATAGCTTGATGAGCGTGTCCAAAAGAATGAACTGAGAAAAATATCTAAGAACCATGTAATAACTTGTAAAATTAAAAACTTGAACCTTTAATAAATATTGTTAACAAATACTTGGAAATTCAATTATCTATTTTATTCCTCCTATACAAAGAAACAGCTAAAAGGGGAAAATCAAATACGCACAGTACGTACCGGTTCAAGAGACCTTTGACTTGTTTTCTAAGTCTTTCGTCCACTTGTTTGTCGTCTTTCAGATATTTTTCTCTCAGCTGCGGAGGAACGTACTTGGCAGTAGCGCCACCATATATATCAGTAGAACTACAACTATGGAATGAGAAAATATCACATATAGCCACCATGTCCATGTACTCTTAATGGAAACAGTTGTGACAACAAGGACAAGGGGAAAGAACAACAGCAACCGTTCCACATCCAGGTACATGCATTAAAGACTGCAGCAAAGTTAGAGTTACGGTTAGTTAGGGTTAGGGTAAAGTTCGGTCTTTGACAGAATTTACCATCCTACCCTGTCGCATACATTAAGCAAATCTGGGATTACGGGTAACCTACTGGACTGGTTTCTTGAGTACCTGTTTCTGGTTCTACTTCTTGTCGATTTCCTTTTACTTCTGGCGCCTACAGGAATCACTGTTAAGTATCCTTTTATTTTTAATTTATGTTAATAAAATTCCCAATTATGTTTGTTCTTTTACAGATGTTGGCTTTTCTGCAGATAACGTTAAACTCTTCAGATGTGTTCAACGTTCTGAAGATGCCGAGTTCTCACAGTCCGGTCTAGACTGCATATGTGGTGGGTCAATCGATTTCCATATGCCGTTCAATACCACCAAATACAAGGCCTTTAGAGTTACAAGTCCTTATAAATAAATCAATATATAAATAAACATGTAAATAAATAATTAAAGTAATAATGTCACTAACGACAACAAAAACGACAACAAAATTTTAAATTTCGGTGCCAGTGAACAGTTTAAAAATATTAACTCCTTCCTGTCCGTATAGGTTCTCCGTGACCTCTGGAAACTTTAGTATTTTACTCTGACTAACGCCAGACGATTTTACCCGTCAAGGGCAAAGTCCTCGGACAGGAAAGGGTTAAGGATAACACAAATACCGAGAATATTGCTTTTTGGTGAACCCAAGACTGGAGTATACTTTCAGACGCGGGAATAATTAACGATGGCATTCTGACTTAGAAAATGACTTTGAAATAAATAGTAGTGGTATTTTTATCTAGTTGTTGGAAATGTATAAAATTAAAAATGTAAAGCCGCTCTTGTCGCTCGTGATTGTCTTTGCTCCAAACGAACATCTTCTCGTTTTGAAACTTAGCACAACCACAACAAGAGAAATATGCTGCGAACATCTTTGAATGCCATCTCAAAGATATTCACAACCAAAATAAGTCGTGGGTAATTTAAGTCTCAAACCTATTCATGTAAATGCATTCTTCCTTATATATCTCATTCTTGAATAATTTTCTATCGTATACGTGGGCCTAATGTTCCCCTTTAGTTTTTTTTTCAAAATTTATATTAAATTCTCATAAAATAATAGTTTTGATATAACATCACTTTTTACTCGTTCTTCCTCGTACACAATATTCGTATGAAGGCACGGAAATTTTTAATTTATCACCCATATAAAAGCAGTCTCTTCGAAGGTTCAAGGACTTGTTGTAGAACATGTTCTAATAAGCAAATTCATATTTTTAGGCCGTTATTTCGAGCCGTGTACCACGTCATAATAGAAATGTTTTACACATCAGTGTACTAAGTGGAGTAATCAATACGCTGGGAAAGGTGGGAATGTTAAGAGTGTATTCAAAAAGCTAGAGTTGCCTTCGGTTGTCTGATTGTGCATTTATTTTTTCTGGATCAAATCTTAAGTAAAATATTTCAATTCAGTTGTCTGTGCAAAGTTTCTTAGTGAATAATGCTGTTAAAACATTATTGTATGGAAGGTCACTTGTTTTAACTTCGCTTTAGCCAATATATTGACGGTTTGCAATCAATCCCATGACATTCAAAAGACAATAAAACGTCGGCCATGTTGGTGCCACAAATAATAAAGTCAATGAGATTCTTTTGTTAAAATTCCACCAAAATGGCCGCCATGATGTCACGTGCATACCATCAATATCGCGTTAGGCTACCAAGAATACCTTTTTTGTAACTTTGGTAAAACTTTCTCATTTATAGACTCTTTGTCTTCATCTTCTTCGCCTTGTTCACTTTCATCTTTGTTGTTCGTTCTGCGGTCGGTTTCCTCTAAAGCTTCGTCTTCAGATTCCATTTCAACTTCGTTTTCCAGGTCGCTGTCAATTTCATCGCCAACGTGTCCAAATTCGTCGCTGGTTTTGTCTTCTGCTTCGTCCATGTATCCATCGCTTTCATCGTCCGTTACCTTTTCCATGGCAACACATGATAAGTAAAATATATCGAACGTGAAAAGGTGAAAAATACCTTATAGGAAATTAACGCTCGTAACATATACTATTTCAAATTTGAGTCGGTTTTCTTAAACGACCAGGGTACCCTCAGACGAGGAGGAACCATTATCCTGTAGGTCATTTCTGTCACCGCTTTTTTTGATGTAAGTGACGGCTCCAAAAACCGCAAAGATCGGTGGAAGTTTGCACCACGACTATCGATGCGACTCGCCGGTACAGTTGTCGCGGAGGTCAAGAATGCGACTTGAAATACGTATGTAATTGTTTGGCAGTGTTAGTTAGCCACGAGGAAATATTTTGCATCTCATAAATGTTTTTAACTTTTGAGATAAAACAAAGTTTACGTATTTTTTTCGAAAAAAAATTTATTGACAACAGACGCCATGTTTACATGCGAGCAAATTCAATCTACAGAGCGTAGAGAGTGTAGGTGTTTTGCAAGCTTGGATATAAACAACGAAAGGCTTGTTCTTCAAGCTTTATGAAAGCTCAGAAAAGTTGCGAGTTCCCCAACGGGAATCGAACCCGCGTCTCCCGATTG
The DNA here is from genome assembly GCA_036872915.1 of Nanipora kamurai. Classification (NCBI taxonomy): domain Eukaryota; kingdom Metazoa; phylum Cnidaria; class Anthozoa; order Scleralcyonacea; family Helioporidae; genus Nanipora; species Nanipora kamurai. The sequence goes on from JBAHVQ010208749.1 coordinate 6,853, forward strand.
CCGGTACGATTGTCTTACCGCTCAACATCTTATCACTCGATTTTCTGTTATGTACTATCTAGGTCACGTGCAGCCTGTTTTCCCAAGTGACGTTTGAGATCGAGTTTCTCTTTTTAAATTTCTGTCAAGGTTATCCAACAGTAGATCCTTGGGAGTATTGACAGTGAGTAGTAGGGAATGGAGTATGGCATAAACTGCATTTCAATTATGAATTGGCTACACATTACAAATGATCAATATCTTTAGTTCTGGACTAAGTAAAAGTTCAACCTCCACTCTAAATGCACACTACATACACAATACACCAAGTTAACAAAGTCCAACGCGTTGAATTTTGTTATCGGTCAGGAAAAACTATCATTTTAGTGAGAAGTACCTTACCAATTCATTACCGGAGTCTTCAGAGATCAGACCAGCTTCTTCCTCAGTTTGAACCTGATGCTCCAACGATCCTCTTTGAATGATGTTACACACGTCTATAAGATCTATTATAAACGTTAAGGTAATTCTCATTTTACTTTCCCTAACTTTCTATTCGTGATCGTTGATCAACTTCACATCTTCCGTAATCGGTTCTAAGCCCCAAGAAGGAATCGACTCCAATTACTTAATTCTCCTAACTGGAATTCAGAAAACGGAGCATGTTTTTGACCATCAGTTTCAGTATTGTCGGAAATACTATTTTAGCGGGTAAAAATGACGTTTTGCTTCTCGTTTGTGAAATGAAGTTTTCAAATCAAATATTTATGCTTTTTTTCTGTTTTTGTTTTGTCAATTTGTTTTGATCGTACTGCATGCTAAAATCCTCGTAATATGCTTCAATTTTTCAACCTTAGCTAGTTTTCCTTTAAACACGGAGTGAGTGCATATGTAGAGGCTAGACTGCCCAATTTATGATAAGTAATTCTAACGTCTCGAGCTATGGCCCTTGACGTCCGTCATCGTGTACGAACTGCTGATATTCATGACGTCACAAGCTGGGTAAAGCAAAGTCGCAAGTCAATTTTCTTAGGATGTCAATAACTCCAATGGAACTAATTAAAACCTGGTCATATCTTTTAATATTGAAAATGCAGCAAGAATCTTATCGATCGGTGTTTGATGCCCAATTAATTTGAACTTCCCGCTAATAATATGTGGCTTATAAACGCAAGCTGTTTTTATTGCACTACTTCACGAAACCTAACGGTATAATTCTTTTGAATTAATGAGTGCTTTTCTATAAAGTTCTTTAGCATTTAAATCGACCTTTAACTGAAAATGTAATACTTTTGACCACCATAATATTGCGGGTCATGTTTACTTTCAACGGACTCTACATGTTCAGTTACACTAGAACACGTTTTATGGGGGTATTCTCCCTTACATTCCCTCGCTTTCTGTTTAAGTTTCAATTTTTTCTTTCTGTTGGTGCTTTATATTTAATGTAAAAAATATTGTTGACAAACAGATAAAAGCCCAGGTGGAGAACTGGATCTCACGTTTAAAATGACCGAGAAGAGGGCCTGAAACTGATGTCCATTAAGGCTCTATTTCTGCTATATTTGGCTTCACCTTTTGAGCCAATTATTGACTGAAGTCACAGTCCTCGAAAACAAGGTCGGCATTTTGCAATGCCGACCTAGATGTAGACTTGTTAACCTCCGAGAACGGCAAATTTTTGCAAACCTCAATGCAGCTCTTCTCAGGAGAAGACTTACCTATTTTTAGTTGCGAAAAGCAGCTCAAGAAGCCGTCGTGTTCGTGATTATTGTGGTTCAAAAGACCGTGGCACCTATGGAGATGAAATTTCTACGAGCTTTAGGCTTGTGTCCTCCACAAAACAGGCATATTAAAGAGTGTGGGAACGCTTGTGTTTTCGTAAACGAACAAGGATTCTGCCACAATGACTAAATTAAGCTACACTGTAAAATTTAAATCAAAGTGTATATGAAACGAAAAGTAAGTTTTTCGTAAGTGAAAGAACTCTTGAAATAATTATAACGCAACTTCTTTTAAGTTTTTCCATATCTCACTTCGTTCTTGAGATATTAAGATATGATTGACATGTAAATTATCTTTATGATTACGTAAATTATCTTTTAACTAATATCGTTTGATATTAATTATATCTCAAGAACGACGTGAGATATGTAAAAAGTATAAAAGATGTTGCGTTATAATTTCAAGAGTTCTTTCAGGTAAGACAATTTTAATTTTCATTTCACAGGCAGTTTAACAGTACTGACTACCAGTCCGTATAATCATAATTGAAAACAGACTTAAAACAGAATTAAATTCGTCCTAGAGGTCGCATAACCATCGCATTTAACTGTTCGAGTAAAATTCGTTTGAATTATTAAAAAAGTGCGACATATAAAACAGGGTTAATAACCATGACACCAGACGTCTCCCGAGAGAGTGGATAGTTTCCCAGCCTGTTTTCTGAGAGACGGGCATGCTCAACTCACAATCACACATCTCTCACATCTGAAATCCATACGCATTCTCTACCCCCGGAGCCATACCCTTCAGTCACATCTATAATTGCAGTTCCGGAAGTAGAAAGTGGCCTGTAAAAAAATGCTCACATGTGCCGACCTGGGTTAGATTTAGGTTACCATTTTTCTGCCGGCCTTAATTTTGCTGAGGGCTGAAGTCAGCAATCTAAACTATGATACAGTAATATCAGCGTTAAATTTGCTACCTACTGGCGACTGGAGTTTAGACCCAGTGTCCTCTATTGTTTTACTAACGAGGTAGCAATAAATAAACTTCTTGTTTCTGGGCCTAACACCCAGGTTTTATATGATGTTGATATACAGATGAAATAAGCGCTCGAGAGTGGAGCTGTCCCATCTCCCACGTCTTCCTTATAGCGCATGTTTAAGAGGCAGCTTCGATACGGAGCTTACTCACTGGTAAGCCCAATGCTAAATAAGGTTAATTGTGGTAAGTGAGAATAAATTTAAAAAAAACCCTACATTTTTTCGAATATTTATCAAGCAATATTTCTTCTCCATAGGGATACACGGGGGATAAAAGTGCTCCTACAATAAGGACATACTGGTTCCAAATTTTGTTTCCTTTTTTCGTGAATAGGCCTTGAATAACTGTCCTGGGTTTTAGCTGAAGACATTTGTGAATAAAAGGATACCACTTAAACCTTCTTCAAAAAATGCTTTTGGTAACTTCGTATTTTTCTTCAACTTGAGCTTTTTTTCCAGTTCACTAATTTCTTGATCTTCATTTTCTGCCTTTTATACGAAAACAGAGCTCATAAACTCATAAATACATAGATGTGCTTAACACACAAGCATTTCATTATCATGCAGTACTTGCATGTTTGGGCATGCAACACAGATACATATCTTTTCAGACAGCTTAGCGCACAGTAAGGCTAAATATTTTACGAGTGTTGCCATATTTTGGCTATACTATAGGGAGAGTTATGCAGCAGTACTGTAAATAATAAAATATGCAGCAGTACCATACACTAAACTGTCTAATAAGATATTTATCAACCAACTTTACCGAAATTTTAATTTTTCCTGTGATTATAGCAAAAAAAATAATCTTCGAATTTTTCACACGAGAGTCGTAACGACACCTTGTAACAAACGTGAGCTGATCGTAAGCATTAATTGTGTTCATTGGTGATACTTACTTTCACGAGAACGATAAATAAACCGGTTTTAAAGTTTTTAAAAGGTTTTTAGAAAGCAACTATTGCACGATATTTGACTAAGCAATCACGCTATTATTGCTCAGTGTTTATTTGTATGCACACTCAGCAGACAAAAATCAGAGTATTGACCAAGACACTTTGGGCACCTTCCGTTTGCACTGCTAAACCACTGACCTCTTTCGTTAGGTCAGTCAAGTAGTTCTGGGCTAGTTAATGGAACAACTAGGACCCAACTCGGAATTCTTGATTTGATCTAGCCCGGTTCCCTGGCCCAATTCTAAAGGAAATAGCGCCAGGTAACCGCCAATTGTTTTGGGAGGGATACATGTACCCTCCAAAAAGATACCTGATTTTTTGTTTGGCATTTTGGTTTGACTTTGTTAAACCTTTAAAACGTCTTTTTACAAAACGAAACTGTCCCACCAGCCATTATGGAAGTGTTTACGAGCAAATATTTGGCACTGTCAGGTCTTGAAATCAGCGCTCGCGAACTCGCAAAATGAGATCGGTTGTTGGTGGGTTTCTTAACTTTACTTGCTCAAAAAATATCGACTGGTAAATATTGGCGAGCAAACACTTTTTTGATGGAATCTATCAGTAAGATAAAAAAAACTGATGTACAAAAGATAAAAATAAAAAATACGCTCATACTACAGGACGAGAAATGGATTTCGCATTGATGGGATTCCTGTGCTCTGCACGGGCCAGCACTTTACTTAGCAGGTATGTGCAATGTAGCTGTGTACTCGCTGTCTCTTGTTCTTGGTGGTTTTATAATAACTTTTGCATTTAGATAGGGAGGTTGGTTGGTCTGTCACGTAAATTTCAAATACTTAGTTACTACTATTTAAATTTAGCTTACAACTTAAGGTGCCTAAAAACACAGTTCAGGTTAGTAGCAAAATGCAGGCAATAACTAGTGACCGTGAGTATCGCACAGGTTTCAAACGCGCAAACAAACACGGCGGAATTTTTGTTGAATGGGAATGAATTTGTAAATTTGCAAAAGAACTCCAAAAAAATTGAAAGACCTGCACAAAAACAGCGGTCACAAAATATTTTGCTGACAAAATTGCTGAACTTGAATATCAATAACAGCTACCAGTGGCAACCGTTCAAGAATACGAACACCAAAAGTCTGTACCTCGGGATCTTGCTGCTTCATTTTGCTATTCTTCTTTTTCTTTTTCACTTTCTTCACATTTGCTTTACCAATCATTTCCTGTCTTGATCTACTTTTGTTGACATCTGTAGAGATTACCTGTTCAACGAAAATAAAAGGTTGTGTGAATAAAAACATACATGTAACTTGCATACTTGTACTGTACACCTCGGATTAAAGTGTTTAAAGTATGATCAATCCTCAGTGGAATTATTGATAAATATGCAAATACTGGAGCAGCCCCGTAACACCACACAACCTCCCCGCTATACCTATTGAGGGACCTAACCAAACATGATAGAACGCGTTAGCTTGGCCAATAGGTTCTCTTTGGAGGGTGTAGCCCCGGCTGAGTGGTTTTGGGCTAATAGCTGCTGAACAGTTTACAGAAACAAGAGAGCCACTAAAACGGGAAACTTCTGGTAGGTAAAGCAAGCAGCCGCTGGTAGGCCAAATGTCACACACAAACAGGGAAAGCACTCACCTCGAGATGATAAATTACCTCGTGTTTGCCATACACACCTGATCCGTTACTTAACCAGTGACTAGGGGTGCACCGGATTTCAAATCCGGCCGGAATTTCGGCCGGATTGGACGAATTTTCCAAATCCGGCATCCGGCCGGATTTACCGGATTTAAAAGTCAAAAAATTTTTACTTTTTCATTTGCT
>JBAHVQ010208790.1:0-12343 GCA_036872915.1 Nanipora kamurai
TATTGGTAAAATATTTGGGCTTAGACCATGTGAGCATAGAGAGTTAAGGTTAAGCAATTTTGTCGTGGGAGATAACATAACTACCTATCGTGAGAATATTTGAAAAACCTTGCACGGAGGTTTGAAAGATTTAAAAAAGAATCCTAGAGTTGTACACATTATTTTCACCCCGATAACGAAGGTGAACATGAAGCATGTCTTGTTAACATGTTTAAGCAGTATATTTCTTGGGCAAAGAATTTGAAAAAAATTAACGAAGCATTTTACTTTGGATCGAGCAAAACAACTTTTAAATTTGAGAGTTCAACATTAGATATACATAAGCAGCATTTAATCGTTCCTTTCTTGATGAAGGAAGCTTGTCTAGAGAGAAAGACAGCTCACTGTCTTCGAGTCACTACAGCTACAAATTTATTTCAAGAAAGACATGAGGAGAAACTAATACGGGAGCGAACTGGCCATGTTTCGTCTGCTTTGTTTGCGTACGTGAAGGCCAGCAAAAAGCAAACGATGGCCGTATCTATCTGTGTTGGACCGTGTGTATCAACTGATGGCAAGGCTCTTTGCAAGGACGTAAATGACGAGGGAGAAAACTATGACGCAGTAGATGAAGAACTGTATAAAATGTTGAGTGGATATGAGTAGTCTAAACTTGATCGTTTGGTGCAGCGAAATATTTCTCCTGAACAGTTAATGCTGTCAAGTAATACTTTCGATAACTGTACTGTTAACATTTCGTTTAACCCAAGATACAAGTTGAGTTTAAAAAGTTAAAACGTGTGTGTGATATGGTATTGTCGTAATAAATTTTGAGTGCTTGAACCATGCTTGTATTTAGAGCGCTTGTTTTTAGAGTCCACAGTATTTAGAAATTATTTCTGAATACAGTATTTATAATTTAAATTTACATATTTATTGTTATCCCATCAATTCCCTCAGCTTCAAAGCTATACCCACTTGAATTAAGTTACTGGTTTGGACTGGGTATCCAGGTACGTGACTTAATTTAGGACATCTCATTGGCCGAAATGCTATGAATATCTAATGCTGTGTGAGAATTACATTAAAAAACGTCTAATGCTAGCTTATGGAAATGCAGTTTTGTGCTACCTGCGTCAATAATGCTCTTCACACTTTAATTACTAATGAACCATTTCACACTGTGTGAACTGAGCATAGTTTTAAAACTCTGCAAGGCATAATTAACACAATCCATTACCAGCCGACAAGTTTAAAAAGCAAAAAGTAAAACAAACTCCGAAAACGATCATCTTGTAAACTCAAGTGTCATTTCAGTATAGATTTGTCAACCCTTGTCTTGTCATTCAACTCGAATCTTGAGTTACAAGATGATTTTTTTCGGGATTTGTTTTACTTTTTACATAATTAACACGTTGTAACTCTCGCCATGTGGTACTCTGTCTAATTTCAAAATCATCCCAGTTTTTGTAAAACACAGGCCACTCATCAACAGAAATTTATATTTCTGTTATAGCACAGCCGCTATGACTGGCATCCGAATAGACGAATATTGTCGGGACTAGGGGTTTATATGAAATCGGAAGGCGATTAAGATTTGGTATTTCGCGTTCCCAAAAGCGGAGCTGTTTCATAGAGTCCAAATCTAAAATAAGGTTCGAGTTTCAACTTGTTTTTGTTTATATCTAGCATGGGCGGATAGAAAAGTTAGCTGATACACTGTTTCCTATTGGTCTTGTTTTCATTTTTATCGTATGCAAATTTTTATTGCCGTGGAGTCTCTGGCGGTTTCTCCCCCAGCCGGTTTACTGATCCCCGTTAAAAATAGCAAGTTACTTCCTTGTCGTTGCTAGATCGTTGATTTGTTTTTATTTCTACAATATTATTGGTTAATTTTTGTCACATGTTTTCTTTTAATATAAAACCTAGTCTGGTTGCCATTCTCATTTAGAACTCGTTCACTCTCTGACAAAGGACCATAGCTCAAAACGTTAGAATTGTTCATCATAAATTCGGCAGTCTATCAACCTTTAACTTTTTGTGCAGTTCTCGAATCGATAACTCTATGTACAGCTTTAGTCATAAGCTTGCGAACACTACCAAAAGCGAGATGTTCACTGCGCAAAACAAAACAACATCTTTCTGGCGGCTGAATGGATACCTCGCTCTCAGAATTAAAAAGCTGATTACCTCAGAAAGGTTATTGACTAAGGTTACTGGCGAGTAAAGGATGTTTATTCTCATGGTGTCTGCCCGCTGGGGTTCGTGCGCAATTGATCATTTCATGAGTTGCAAAATTAAAAAGATTCCAAGGTTTTATTTAAAGTTTTTCAGTCCTGGCTCATTAGGGGTAGACGCCTTAGCCTTTAATTGGCGTGGGGAATCCTGCTGCTTATTCCCACCTGTATCGTTTATGACGACTAATAGACGTTCGTCAAGCTCGTTATCTCAGAAAAACGATTTCTGAGCCCTAGACGGGAATCGAACCGGCAACCTTCTGATGACCAGTGAGACGCTCTAACCATTGAGCTACCACGACTCAGATGGCGAGCTAGGGTGCAGGTTCGTCATATGTACTGCCTAAGCAGAAGTCACGATATGATAATACCGAACCTAAGTTCGTGTTCAACATTAAGTATTTACATCGTTATTATCATATCGTGACTTCCGCTTAGGCTGTACATATGACGAATCTGCACCCTAGCTCACCATCTTAGTCGTGGTAACCCAATGGTTAGAGCGTCTCACTGGTCATCAGAAGGTTGCCGGTTCGATTCCCGTCTAGGGCTCAGAAATCGTTTTTTGGGAGAATGAGCTTGACGAACGTTCACTAGTCGTCTGAAATTTACCAAGCTCCCACATGAACTAAGTTTGTGTTCAGCATTAAGTATGTATCGTTTATCGTGTCATGTTGGCCGTGCCTGTTTGGCATTCAGCCATTTTTGGCCTTTCCTGATTAATATTGACGGTACTTAGTCTACCCACCAATGCGAGCGTGGTAGCTCTGTACCTCGAGTATTTGTTACAAATTTTGTATCCATATGCCACCAAACTGCAATCAGTGTTTTATGGCATAAATTGGGAGCATATTAAGCCTGGTTTCCATATAATCGTAAAAGTGTATTCGACAGTGCTGCAGGGTTGCTGCAGCCTGTAGTACGTCCCCAGCAGTTTGACGTTATGTTGAAACACTTGCTCCCGGTGTCTGCGACGTGTGTGGCACACTATCAGCGGTGCCGGAAGGGTTGAACTCGGTTCAACTTTCCCGGCAGCTACGGCACCGTCGACAAAGTGAAATTTTAATGAAAACATAAGCCGCAAGTGCCAGCGACACGCTGCAGACACTAGTGAATCACGTGACAACGGCCTGCCAATCAGAATTGAACAAGGTTTGAGATTCAAAACGGCGGCATCGAATGTGAATGTGAAGTATAAGGAAGAAGTTGACAATGAAATTTTGATGAATTGTCGACAAAACTATCAGGTTATTTATGACAAAGGTTGTAAAGATTATAAAGTTCCATAAAAGAAGAAAAATGCGTGGAAGGAAATCAGTAATAAGCTGGGGATTGAGGTCAGAGATGCTCAGAAATGGTACAATAACATCAGAACAAGTTTTTCCAAGTATGTTAAATCGAACTGTTCGCGCCATCAGGAGCCGTCCATCTCCCAGCGGCTGCGATCAGTCACAGACTCCGCCGTCAAATGAAAACACTTCACCTGCGAGGCGGAGGTATGGCACTTAGCAATACCGCAGCACTGTCGCCGGCACGTTTACGGCAGCTATGACGATATTGAAACCAGACTTTATAAATTTGTCTAAATAGTCCGTGTGAGTCCGGGCTTGTAAAGAGTTTACTGGAGGCTGGAAAATGGACACTCGCAAAACCACTAAGGAACAAAGAGCTAGTGACTTATGAGGTAACAAAAATCTGCGAAAAGCACGCTTGTTTAAACGCGAATCTTTCCGAACTTCGATCGACAGCTGTGTGTGACGGCTTTTTATGTATTTCTTAGATTTAATGAAATAGCCGGGTTACGGTGCTGACATGTTAAGTTTCGTTCAGAAAAGGTAACCAAGTCTGTCGAACTTTATATTATACAAAGCAAGACTGATATCTATACAGATGGTTCCAAAGTTCTGATGACACAAACGGATCACATTTCCTCTCCCTTCCACATTCTGTTTAGGTATGTTCAAACAGCAAAATTGAATTTGGGGTTTACGGAGTCTCTGTTTTGTAAATTACAACACGTAAAATCAACCAGTAGTTACGTAGCACGTTGAGGTGGGTTGTTCTATACCAAAACTAGAGAAATAGTTCTTCAAGCTTTTGTGTCTTTCGGTTATGAAAATGAAAGATCTGGTCTGCTTAGTCCACGAAGTGGAGGTGCTACAGCAGCAGCGAATGCAGGAGTAAACGATCGACTGCTAAAATGGCATGGACGATGGAAAACTGACAGGGCTGAATATGGTTATGTTAAGGATAAACTAGACTCACTTCTATTAGTTTCTCGTAGTTTAGATAAGAAATAATAAAATTATTTGTGTAATTAATTCTATCTAGAGCATTGCTTTCTTTATCGTCGAAGCGAGCAAATAAGAGTATTGTACTGGTTATTGTGGTTATGCAGTCTAGAAAATGCTTTATACTCGTCGCAAGGTATAGGTGATGTGCAACCAATCCCTCGAGATTTAAAGGACAAAGATATTTGCGCCATGTTGGATGAAATTGTAATTGCAGATAAAGAAAAACCTTTGTTAAGTTCATCCAACATGGCGGCAATGACGTAAGGTGCACACTACCTATATAGAGTATAAATGTATTTCCTAGCGTTACAAAATGTACACAGAGATGGCAGAGCATATGATGTAGCAGTCGTCCAGGGTGTTAATAGACGGTACTTAAGGAAGAAATTAGAATGTTATGCCATTTGAAACCATCCCTCCTTGAACGCTTGTACAAAACATATACCGAATCTGGACATTGGTTGTAGAAGAGTTATTATGTTGTGTATGTATGTCCAACACAATGGCAGATGAAAAGAGATGCCCACCTCCTATCACTATTGTGCTGGTTATAGAGCTAATGCAGTTTAGCTAGAAAATGTTATATATATAGTTTAGCTATATATATAGTTTATATATCATATTTAGCTATATATATATATATATATATATATATATAGTATATATATAGTTTAGCTAGAAAATGTTTATCACAAGGTGCGTAGAGTATAAGAAATATTGCCGGAGATGATGGGTCCTCAGCTCAATTTGGGAACTGCATCGGAAGATGACCTAGTGATCGCAATGCTCCAATCCCTCACTAAGAAATTCAACATAATGCAACAACATTAGCTATGAAGTTTCTGATCTATGTAAGCCAACCAACTAGGATGCCATGAACACTTGTTAACATAGAGCCGACATCTATAGTTATATTTCGCCATACCTAATTTTAGAGTGCAGTGATAAAGTAAATCTGTACAGTGATAAACAGTAAAAATGTGCAGTAAAAAAAAAAATTGTGTTAAGTTCTTAATTAGTAAAACCTAATAAAACATTTGAAATTAATAGATTTGAACCATTTGATTTACATCATTCACGACACAATCATGAGTCCTATCGGGCTTGAAGGGCTTCAAAAGGCACTCTGGCATATCAGCTGTAGACTATTTTATATTTTTTGGTGAAGAAAAGCCATTTTTCGGTTGAAAAAATTTTTGTCATAGATCCCTTTAGAAGGCAGGCATGGTTTCATTTTAAGCCAATCTCAAGGGCGTGGTTCGTAAAATTTTCCCGGGGGTACTCCCAATATGGAGTTTCAGTTTGCTTTGCTCACTTCCGGTTTCACGTTGAATCAAAATGTGCAGCAATACACATTTCTTAAATTTAGGTATGTATTTCGCGTTGCAATCATAAGACGTAACGGTTACTAGTTTTGTTTCTCGCATTCGTGACAGTGATTCCTTCGCCTTGGCGCAAATTCTACTATGCCGCCCGCTATATGCCCAAATGTTGTTACACTTCCCTGCAAATTCCTTCTTATCTCGTCCTGCGACCACAGTCGTGTGATTATCTCGAATGAACTTACATACAACTGAAGAACACATACGTGATCTAACATTTTGGTTTATTACACTTTTTATGCGCATCCCCCTGCTCTCATTGGAACTCTATATTGAAAAAAGGTAATCCTTCGAAACTTTCGTTTTTCATATAGTACATTTCTTGGTATACTTGTCGTAGCACTACACTTCCCAATATGAATTTCTGGTTATGTATTTAACTATGGACGTTTGAATAACTTAAAATTAATATAATGGAAAGCATAACATGCAAATCACGCGTGTAAACCTGAGATATGCGTACAAATACGGCACAAAGATAAAATTCTATCGCTTTTTTATCAATTTGTGATGTTTATGTGCCACGGTTTTGTATTTTATTTTTATTTATATCGTATATGGATTATATCGTATACGCAATGTATTTAAATAAAGTTGCTTTATTTGTATTACTATGTTGAGCAGATTTAGATAGTTCCTGCTTGTCATATATCTGCAGCAAATTACCAATAGTTGTCTCTTTACTAATCTGACTTACGCTTTTCACAAAATTTGCGTTCTGCTGGTCAATAGAAAATTTGTTTTAAACCTTTATTATTCAGCAGGCTTTCCCATTATAAGGAACTTTCTCTGGCATTCACCAGAGTAAAATGCTAGAAGTCAGCTTGCCGGTCTTGGGCATAAAATCACGAAAGTTTAAGCCATCTTGAAAACATTAGTTCGCAGGGGTTTCAGCCACTTTTCCCGCACATTTTCGTGCCCGCGCGGCGTAGCAGGAAACGCCTGCAGGGTAGGTAGCCACTTGGGTGGCTCCGCCACTTGGAGATCAGTGAGTAATGCAGACCATTGCTAATTGCGAAATATATGTATAAACACGCACGAAGACTCTGAAAGTTATTTGAACCATTTGGAAGTCGTGATTTCTTTTACATTCACGTAGTAAGTGACTTCAAGTAATTTTCGAATTTTGATTTATATATTTGTTGTAGCGTAATGATTATTTGATATCATCTTTTTACATTATAGATATTTCATAACATGTTATGGTGACTAAACAGAAATAACACATACCCTCGCTGGGTAAGAAATTTACGTATTTCAATTTCAGCCTGCTTACAACAAATATAGGACCCAATATTCCTAACATCACATACTTTAGGCGACATTATTTCCCCATAAATGCTTTGATTTTCCTGTTTTTACGGACGACTTGAGTTATTCCATAAGTTCGCCTCCAAACAATTGCGTCATATTAATTAAATTATCTTCTCTGTGAGCCAGTTCACTTCATCTCGCTAAAACTTGATATGTATTTCTTCTCTTCTGCATACTTTCAGAGTCATGGTGAAATTAGCCGTTATTTACGTGGTAATGGCCGTCATCTTGAATGTGGTAAGTGCCATTCGTGCACATTGTAGCCATTAATGCAGCGTTCATGTAAGGTTTTAACTTATTTAATAATTAATATCCGATCAACTGCCTTCAACCACTTAATTAATATCTCTTACTCCGCTTGTATAACGTTGACTTACGCTCCAGAAGATAGTTCTTTGGGTGATTTACGTTGTGTGTTGAAATCATTGACATCATGTGTTATCGAAGACACGCTGTCGAAGGTCATTATGTTTGGGATGTTATGTGTGCACAAAGACAGTAGTGACTTTAAGCAAACCCGATGGAATTTTTCATCCAAAACAAAGAGAATGTCAAATTTTTAATCTCGAAAGTAATCCTGACATCATGCTTGCTCTGAAGACAACGTCACTCACGGCATTTTCCCTTATTTTGGACGACATCTAGTCGTTGAGTCACGAAAGCTGTTTGTTGAGCAATCGACATCTACTCCATCAATAGAATCTTTTCGAACCAGTAAAGATTTGTGAAGGTCAAAAAGCATATGCATTAATAACCCAATTGTGGATATTCGGTATAAGAATATTATGTGCATGAAGACATGTATAAAAATGTTATGTGTGCACGAAGACATTAAGTGTAAAAATATGTGTACATGAAGACATCATGTACAAAAATCGTGTACATGATAGCATAATAGTGTACATGATCGCATAAAAATATTATGTGGGCACAAAGACATTATGTATAATAATATGTATGGATGGTAACATTATATTTAAAATTATTGTGTGTGCATGATGGCATTTAATGTATATTATGTATACATAAAGACATCATGTATAAGAATATTATGTGTGTACAAAAACATTATATGTAATAATATGTGTGCATGACAACATTATGTTTAAAAATATTATGTGTTCATAATATGTATATAATAATATCATTATGTATATGTGCATGAAGACATGAACAAAAATAGTGTGCATGATGGCATTATGTATAATAATATTATGTGTACATGAAGGCATGTATAAAAATATTATGTGTGCACAAAGACATCATGTACAGTGGTAGCCAAAAGTAGTTAATAATTTCGTTATTGGCGCATTATGTTACATAACTTTTTAACTGACCGAACGTTTTTGGTAATTTTTTGTTTTGAATTGTACACATGTAACTCTACTACACGAATATTACAATAAACGGACATGATAACACGGTCGTTCAAAAAATATAGATAAAAATGTTAAAATCTGAAATGTCAACACCCAAAATTCTGTAATTTGTAAATCACATTCACTTTGACTTGACGACAAATACAGTAAATGTGTATTATTAAATGTGTGGCGAAAAGATGAGAGTTTGTGTAGTTGTTCTGAGGTTTATTCTCGTATGTTAATGTGTTTACATCGACCCTTGGCGCCGCTGTCAGAATATGATACGAAAACGTCCGGCTGTTCATTTCTTAATCACATGACAATCACATGCTAGGAATTATAGCGTGACACTCGATCCAGTCTTATTTCGTCGCAGGTTAGGTACTGGAAAGTCAAATGTAATATTTAAATGTAATAACCAATATTTCTCTGACTAGTCCACTGCACCCAAAATAATAATGATTTTTGGTTTCAGTTCGAAACTGAGTTTGGTTTCAGTTCGAAACTGATGTTTGGTTTCAGTTAGTCTTTTCCCACATTGTTTTAATGAATATATGGTGTTAGACTAATACCTTTAATACGATGGCACACCGCCCCTTTCTAAAGTATTATAGTATTGAAGTGCTAAATACATAAATCATGTGGAATTTTTAAGTTGTACCTATGAAAATATCGAACCTCTTTTTATGCCACGAGTGAGTTGAGCACATGCTGAACATTAAAATTGCAATAAATAAAAATGAGTTAGAGACAACATAAACGAGCTTGAACCGTCTTTCGAGGCCAACGTTGCATGTTATTTAAAGATTTTTTTACTTCAATTTATTATTGTATCCAATTTTTTTAACCTTCGTTTTTTAGGCCTTAGACAGATTTTAGTCTATAATTATACTCATTTACATGAATGTTTAATCATTACGAGTATTAACTTTCATTTAATTAAATTGTGTCACTTTTGCCATGTAACGAGATGCTATGAACTGTTATCAAATTTTTTTTTCTCAAATCAAATTTCTTTGATTTTCTCTATCAAATTCTTTTATCTAGACTCAGATCACATGCGTAGAAGGTACGTGTTAACTAATTACGACACATCCTTTAGGTATTCTTCCATGCACAGTCAAGCCATTTCCTCTGTAAAACATGCTGAGCATTGAGTTCCAGTCGTGCTCTTTCGGCCATGTGCAGGAGGAAAGACAGGTAACTAATTTTTCTGATCGACGACAGACAGATAGAAAAAGCAGCAGCAGCTTGACTTAGATAGAACTTGAAAATTTATAAGAAAATTTAACAACAGATAGCGAGATAGAATTAACGCGCCCGCGAGTGTAACTCACGGATACTAAGCGGACGGCAAGTCGGCAAACAGGATTTACTAGCCAGAAAACCAGTTTTGTAGTTAGAAAGTTCTTCTGCAGCGGCAGTGTTAGTAACGTTGCTGCACAGCGATTGTCGTGTGCTGAGACTATAGGCAGCAGTACAAACAAAGTTTTTGCAACTCATACGAACGACAACCGAGTACATGATTGATAAAACTGTGTTTTTAACTGGATGATGAGTAAAATTATCTCGAGACAAGTTTCCTACAGGATGTTACTCTGGGTTGTTATTGAAAATACTTGCTACAGTCTCAGCTATACTTTAGATAAAGTTGATATTATACTGCGTAATATTTCACAGAACTTGTTCCGACAACACGTATTGTTGAAAATCGTCCATGGCAGTAGAGTGTTTTCACTTCGCGTCATTGCCGCCATGTTATTGTTCCTTGTACAACTCACTGATAATTCATCAACAAAATTCAATAGAAATTAATGACTGTTTAATCAGTGTATGTAAATATGATAGAACCACCAGGGACTGTATTATTTTTATATATTAGTTGTGTCTTAACTCTCATACACTCAAATTGAGATCCTTCAGAGTTATAACTTCCGATTCATCACTTCACTAGTTATTTCTATACAATTCAAAGAACTTTCAATTTAGCGTGATTACATGGATTCGGGGACCAGAATGATTATCAGAACATTCCGAAGTATCGTCTGATCCCAGACACGTGGGTATGTAATCATGTTAAAATACAGTTTCTTGAACGATTATGTTTATCATTTATTATATTTAACTTATTATATTTAACTTTATGCTGATGGAGACTCGGATGTTTATATTGCATTAAAAATTACTCATTAAAAATTAATGAGTAATTGATGAGTATTTTAGCATATCGAGTCACCGATAATACATCACGTCTATGGACTTTATACCTGATAAAGCACTCCTTATTAGTATTCTTTATATAAAGAATACTAATCAGGCAGAGCTGGTTTTTCTCATGTGCTAATATTTTCCTGCAACAATGTGAGCCATTGTTTGAACTCCACAGGGACAAACTTTTCAGGGTTCATTTTTGAGGCCATTTAATAAACTCGTAGAACGTGTTTTATCGGGTCTAAATCACTCGGGCTACGCCTTCGTGGTTTTAAATACTACTGTTCGTTAAACATTACATTGAATTTTTATTTCAGGTGTATCTGTTTCAACCTGCAACATACATATATATAGATATATCTATATGTGGATTACAGATATTCAAGTCAGATATATTCAAGTCATATATATATATATATATATATATATATATATATATATATATATGACTATCTGTAATCCAGGCATAGTTGTACATGAGTTGCAGCATGCGTAGTTGGAGAGAGCGTCTCCGAACGGACCAATAAGACGCTTCAATTATTCACCTCCATACCACTCCTAACAGCAAGATCAATAACCGACAGGCTACTATCCAACGACCCTTCACGCAAAAAAAATAGCTACTGCTTTAAACAAAGACGACAACTTTGACCTTCTGGACCTCTGCCTCACCGCCAAATTCCGCTTCCAATACTCTTTCTACAGACATGTCTGGCACTCCTATGCGGTCACGCCTGTCCAGTCTGGCTGAAGCGGTGATGCAGGATCTTGAAAGAAGAGAGATAACAGACAACAGAAACATCAAATTATAAGACAGATATATTGACGACGTATGCTCTATTGCTAAAACCAACGAAATCAACAACTTACTATATACCATCAACAACGCAACCAACAACATCATCTTCACCAAAGAGGAAGAACAAAACAACCAACTGGCATTCCCGGACATCGTACTCACCAAACCAAATGACGGCCGCTTGCAAACACAAGTATATCGTAAGAAGACTCACACAGACCAGATACTCAACTACGACATCAACCATCCTACCCAACACAAGATCAGCTGTGTCAGGACGCTCTTCAACCGAATTGACACAGACTGCAACACCCAACAATCCAAACAAGACGAATGGTAATGCAATGTTTAATAAACGAGTGTTTTATAGGGTTTAAAACCAAAATAAAATTACTTACCCGGTATGGTTCGTATATGCCCGTCAGGCGTAAATCTTTTAGTATATATATATATAACTACAAACGGAACCGTTTTCGGCCTTTTAGGCCTCATCAGTGTAGTGCTGATGAGCAGGATGAAGGTAACTGGTATTCACCGTCACCTTAGATGCCTCACAAATGTGGGAATATATATATACTGTATATATATATATAGATATATATATATAGATATATATAATATATATATATATATATATATATTAAAGCCTAGCATAGTATTTTAATAAAAGCCATCATACAACCACTAGTAGAATCATTCTACTCGTGGTTGTATGATGGCTTTTATTAAAATACTATGCTGGGCTTTAATATTTATCATCAAATTA
>JBAHVQ010208852.1:0-12339 GCA_036872915.1 Nanipora kamurai
TTTATTGCACTCATGCATGCCAATAAAAGTGTTAATGGCCATGCGAGATAGATTGCCAGCACAAAACAAGACTTCTCCTTCTTGAAACATTTCAGATGAAGCAATCTCCGGGTCATACAATATTTCACCGCTACCTTGAATATCCAGGAGCATGAGTTTGTTTCCTGATCTCTCAAATGAGAAATGAGTAAGACATTCTGCTTTTTGACAATACTCATCTTCATTCTCATAACTCACTACACCATCGTTATTCAGGTATTTTGCAAATGAGCCTGTAATGTACTCTTCAAATGTGAGATACTCATCACCAAGTTTGCCCATAAATATCTCATTGTAATGCAACGTGGGACCAAAATCCTTGTTGTAATTGGCTGCAGATACTTCTTTAGCCAATTGATCACAGACGTTTTTAGCAAGCATGTGCATCTGCACAGTTTTCTTTGTGTGACTTTCAGGTGTTTCTTGCATCTCAGTTATGGTTTCGTACGTGCCAGGAAGGTATTTTTTGACAACCCATGTTTTGTTTTCATATCCTTTGGTAACGGAAGAAGCTTTATGCGCTGCACGAAATCCACCTGATGCGAAAGGTTTTTCTTCAATGATAAACTCAACTTCATTTTGCAAGTCTGACCAGAACATGTTTTTCAAATCAAATTTGTATAGTTGTATCACCGTGGTTGTGTGATTTATCTTCCTTCCTAGCCTGAGCATCTGAGAAATTGATAAACTTTTTGGGTATACCTTGTTATACCTTTCGCATATTGAAGTTGTCGTCACAGGGACAGATTTTACAGGCGATGCCGACAATGTCA
The DNA here is from genome assembly GCA_036872915.1 of Nanipora kamurai. Taxonomy (NCBI): domain Eukaryota; kingdom Metazoa; phylum Cnidaria; class Anthozoa; order Scleralcyonacea; family Helioporidae; genus Nanipora; species Nanipora kamurai. Next base: position 813 of record JBAHVQ010208852.1, read on the forward strand.
AACGTGGTTTCTTGGCTTTCGCTATGTATTTTAGTACTCCGTCACCATCATCACTCGCACTCACAGATTCGCCACTAATAAATCGAACATGGATCACTCTTTTGTCAGGGACTTGCTCAATTGTTCGACACGACGGTCCTTGCTCGCCTGCCAAAACATCACAAACTAGTTCTGGATCGGTCAAACCTGGAAAGTGTTGTTGGCAAGCGACTTTGATGTTTTCAATTGTTAGTTCTTCATATTCGAATGGGACAAACTCTCGTGGACCAACGCGTGAATACTTCTGCGCTTTCCCAGAGACAGCAGAACTTACACGTTGGACTGTAATCTCGCCAAATGAACAAGTTTCTCTTTTATCGTTTCCTTTTCGTTTAGTCGCTCTTTTCTGTTTTATTTGGTCTTTGAACTTTTTCCACGCTTGATCAGCCATTTTGACGATTGAAAACACGTGCTCTGACCAGTTCACTGGCTCAGACCACTAACACCTTAAAGGTTTCTGGTATACTATGGCAACGATAGGCTTTCTAAAATTTTGATTTTACTTTGAAATAATTTTGATTTGCTTTTTAATTATTTTTAAATTGCATTTAACTTTACTTTTTATTTACTTATATTTTGATTATGGCAATGATAGGCTTTTTAAAATTTTTATTTTGCTTTGAAATAATTTTGATTTGCTTTTCAATTGTTTTTCAATTTTATTAAACTTTATTTTTTATTTACTCTTATTTTAGTTTTAGTTTTTTTATCAGTATTTTTAATGGGAACGTTAAGCCACCATACTTATGAACTTAAAGTTCCGAAGAAATTTACTCAGGAGCGGTAATAACCTTGGAAAGGTCTATTCCGCGCTTTATCCCCAATTCCGCGTTTTATCCTCAATTCCGCGTTTTATCTCCAATTCCGCGTTTTATCTCCAATTCCGCGTTCTATTTCCAATTCCGCGTTTTATCCCCAATCCGCGTTTGATCCCCAATTCCGCATTCCGGTTCCGCATTCCGGTTCCGCATTCCGGATCCGCATTCCGCTTCCGCGTTATATCCTAACCCTGCTAAATCCACTAGTTGTTCGCACACCGTAATTACAGAGGATACACAGAATACACGTAGGATACACAGGATACACAGTAATTAACGCAGGATATACGCAGGATACACAGTAATTAACACATTTTACCACTCATGCAGACTCCTTGTCTGAGATATCGACAGATATTGAACAGTTACACCAGCCACAAGCGTTACAGATGTTGACCATGAAGCGTCCAGCAAATGAAAAATGAGAATCGACGGGACATCAAACTTACGAAAACTTCTCTGAATATGGCAGCCGCACAAGCAGCCGACGATCTCACACAAACAATTTGATGCAAAGTTTGGTGTCAAAACGAGTTCAAATTTGCTTTTATTTTGTTGCAAAGGTTGTATCTAACTTATAAACATTTTTTGAGCCTTGGTTTAGTTTTGAAGTTTTTTCTTCAAAAATGACTTCCGTTTCCTTTACAAAATGGCAATTAAACTGCTTAACCGCCACTGTTAAACTCCTTTTAAAATTTTTAAAAATTAATTAATGATTTTATCGTGTCGGTAAAAGTCGTCATTGCTTGTGTAATCTAAATAATGATACCCAACCCATTTGCTCATAAACAATTCTTCCCCTTGTTGGCTTCAAGGTTCCTTCTTCTTTTACGTTTTCTTCTCTTTTCCCCAATTTCTTGAGTACCCTTACCAGGATGTATTCCTGCGAGATTTTTGCTAGTGAAATCAGACGATGTGGGTTCGTGCAGGCGTATTTTGATACTTTCCTGGTTAAATGGCAGCTAAATTTGAGCAGATTTAAAATTGCTGCAATTTTTTTGCGGTTTCCATACTGTAAATAGCAGAGGAATCGCCGGCTGTTACGCGTGATTTAAAATCGTCCCGCATGTGCGCCTTAAGGGCGGTTGCGTTAGCATAGTACCAGTTGGAAATTTGTTGACGTATTCTTCTAAAATTTAGTGAAAATTTATCCGGATGGGCAGGTTTCGTGTAAATACGGAACCTTTTTGTTCAAATTGGAAAAACCAAATGATATTGTCAAACAGTTTAATATATTCTTTAGAGATATAGGCCCAGACTTGCAGAAGAAGTAACTCTTGATGAAAATATTTCAGAGTTTCTCGATCCTACGCCTTCATATGACAGCTATTTTTTTTCTCGACTAACATCTCCTTATGAAGTAGAGTCTTTTTTATTTGACATAAACTCATCAGAAGCTTTGGGCGCTAATGGAATTCTTGTTAGTTTGTCATAATCGGCTAAACCATTCATAGCATAACTATTACGCTATGCATAGAACCTTTCATTTACATCTCATATTTTTCCTAAGGAATTAACACTTTCGCGAATCATTCTTGTTTACAAAAGTGACAACGTATTACCTCATTATGGACTCATTTCTTTACTTTTCATTCCACTACTTTGGCATTAATTAAAACTGTAAATAAACTTCTTAATGTTTTAAATAAAGGACTTTATACCTGTGAAATAGTAATTGATTTTTCAAAAGCTTTTAATACTAATAACCATAACATAATTTTGTCAAAAATGCATCATCGTGGCATTCGCGGTTGTACATTAGATTGATCTGAAAATTGAAATATACTTATCTGACCTTCCACAATTTGTGGACTTCACGGAATATTTTCTTGCCACAATCAAAACAAATGGTGAAGTCCCGCAGGACTAGCATTAAGGACTTTTATTATTTCTAATTTATGCTAACAACATATCTAATTGTAGTAAAAAATTTAGAAGTTCGATTATTTGCTGATGACGAAAATCTTTTCTTAAAAAACTGTAATATCGAAACTCTAACTGAGGGAGACAGTATTGCGTTAGATGAGCTCACTAATTGAATAAAATTGAAGTCAATTATCATTTAATCTCAAAAAATTCAAATTCTTGATAATACACCAATCAAGAATCCCGTAAACTACAAGAATTTACCGCACTTGCCTGCGCGAATGCCCGTGGCTCTCGCAGGATTTTTGATACTAGTATTATTCCTATCAAAAATCTCGCTAGGACCAAGCATTTTCGTGCAGGAAGGTGCGGTAAAATCTTGCTTTTCGCAGGATTCTTACCCATAAATAAACAGATAAATTATATTCCAAGAATTATTGTAGATGGTTCCATACTTTACCAAGCCGAATTCTTCAAATATCTAGGTATTTTTATTGATAAAAACTTGAGTTGAAGATATCGTATAGATGCAATGATGTCAAAACACATTGGAATCATCTCTAAACTACATCACTATGTTGAATTTTACACACGAAAAATGTAAATTATTAGTTAATATATCCATATCTTATGGTATAGTTGTTTTGGAAAGCACCCAAAAGTCTCGTCAAAATCAGGTAAGCATTTTGAATAATAAAGCTGTCTGGACCATGACTGTTTATCACTTTCAAAACCATGCCCCACCTGCTTATAAGCGTTCCCAAATTGAAAGATGTTGTTTACACCCAAGAAAGTTCTTTTACCTACGATGATGTTAATAATAGGTTACCCGCAGGTTTTTCAAACTGTTTTATGTAGTCCTCAGAAGTACACCAGCATTATTACTTTATATTCAACCAACAGCTTTTATTTAATTCAGTAGATGCTTTGAACCAAGGTTGTGTAGAACACATTATCATTAACTTTCGTGTACCAACAATTTCTAGCAATTCTTTTAAGTTTTCTGGAAATAAAATATAGAGTTCTCTTGATAACCATATTAAATTACTACCACACATGCGTATATGAACTTACTTGCTGTTATTTTGAATGAATCCGTTTTCAAATTATAATATTTTCTAAGTTTTATAGTTTTCTTATTTTCCAAAATTGCTTAGTTATCATTTCGGTTCATAGATACATCTTGTCATATTTATTACTCACTTCCCGTGCTTGATGAGCTGGCTAGAAAACTTTAGCAACTCCTCCTCCCCAGCACCTTTCAAGTTTTTCTTATATTAACTCTGTAACAACATTATATTCTTTTTAGTAATCTTTGAGTGCACAATTAAGCAAATTAATTCAAATATTTGTGCGGATATAAAATTATCCAGTACGGTGTTGTCGGGGACTATTGGCCTACATTTTACCCCACAAGTGTTGTAATACATCCTCATGACTCCAGTGAGAGAATGGCATCAATCAACCTTTCAAACACATGAAGAATCACACATTTTTAACTTTCGTTTATCCAGTGAAATAGTTCAATGTTTAAAGCGCTTTACACTAATCATATGATCAGAAGTAACGGGCTTGATTTTTGTGAGGGAATGAGAAATCGTTTGTCTAGTGAGACACGAGATGACTTTTAAATTGTTTAACTTGTTTTAAATCGTAAGTCCTTCATTCTAAACTTAATCCCAATTGAGAGATCCATAGAAGATTTCAGAGAACTTGCCGGTGAATTTTTGATATGTTAAATATTAACAGAGATATTCTCTGACAAAAGCAAAGCTCGCTTTTCTGATGGGAATCAGACACAAAACCTCTCGAAAAATTAGTGGATCTGACAGAATATATCTTGTAGAAAAGAAGTCATTTTAAAGCCGGAAAGCATTTGGAAGAGAAAACATATTAGTTTACAGTAGAGACGATAATGGGATGAAGACAGAAACAAAGGAAGTTGTTACCGAAAGCTCATCAACAAGTTCAAGATTTTTAAATTAACGGTAAGAGCAGATTTGAAAGTGTATAAAATACCAAATCTACATAGATAAAAATGAAAGAGGGAAATAATCTCGAAAAATGTAAGAAAAATTACGTGTAGTGCAAGAAAAATCTGAAAGTGATTGGTAAAGAAATTTAGGTAGAAGACATCAATATCAACTATAATAAAACTGATTCACAACACACGAGATCCCACGAGGCCTACAAGATCCCACGACCATCTCTTGGGGGCTGACCAGAAGGCAGCCTTCGAGGGGAGTGACCCCAAGACAGTCGTCAAGGAACGACCACAAGGGAATCTATGAGTGCATGCCAGAACATATCATTTGGACCAACGCATGCACCGGAATCTTCTGCATGGCAGCCAACAATCTACACATCAACCTATCCTGCATAAATTACATTATAAACAGCGTTTTATGTTTTCTGAAACCATTCTTCCACAATAGCAAATGCCAGTCCTCTACCAGAGTAAACACAAAATCAAAAGCGAAGTGGGGTAACAGTAATCCGTTCAAAAATTTGCTGACGTTACATAAGAGGAGCTTAAAAATTTATCCGAGAAGGAACATATTTTTATGCTACACTCTACCGGATTTCCACCTCAAATATCGTTTCAAAAGTTGAGTTCGAAATTTAAACGAAGGGGCTATGCAGTATAGTTAACCACGTGCTGTTAACGCGTTGCCTCTTGCCGCTACGGCCCAAAGTTAAGCCCTGTCAGATGAGATTGGAAATTGGATGTGTGAGAACTCGGCTGAAACTCATGGGAGCGATGCTTTTCATCATGTTCAATTAAGAGTAATTTGTGTAACGGCTGTAATTTCGCTCTATGAGGGCCATTAATAATAAGAAATAAAGTTTTTTCTTAAATAGTTTCTCTCGTTAACTTTCTCAATTCGTTTCCTCTTATAATAGTAAAAACTCGGAAATCCGGGAATATATCGCTTTTAACAGCGGAACAGAGTAAATGTTTGCAAAAAGTCCCTGGGACGATGACATTCTACACGTAAACGAGTGGTTTACCTGTTAAGGTTTTGTATCGGTATCATTAGTGTCATTTTAAATCGAAGACTTTTTCCCCCTAGTACCATTTGATCACGTAGCAACTGAACTGGGAGATTAATAGTCATTCATTACTTAAACTAACGATGCTCTTTGTTTGCTTTCTTACTCAAAATTTAGTGTCTAGAACCATTGCTTTATTTCATTTACATATCAGTGTTTTGAAAACGAAAATAAAGAAATTTTATGATACATTTCTAGATCTTTACAGTGCTAAACTCAGATGCCTGAAGTAAAGTTCTGTCCATACACTAGATTTCACAGTAAAAGAACTACATTTGTTAATTTGATTTTAATGACGATTTAACAGCTTCATTCTAAGTAAATCAAATACGTAAATAGCTATTAAACTATTAGAAACTAACCAACTGAATAGTTACCTGTTAGTTCCAGTGAAATTGCAGTAATAGTCAATGTCCACCTCATGCTGTGAAAATGATTCCCAAACCAACTTCAAGTAAGATTCTTTTCGCAGGATTTTGTTTACCTGTAATCGAGTAAACGTTTGGTCAACTTGACAAGTAACGCCGTGACAGTTGAACAAAATGGCACTCGCATAACTTAAAACAGGTGCAACAAACATCAATTTTCAAACTATAAAGTCCTTGTGAGACAACTTTAAAAAGTGCTACCAAAAATTTATATCCAAATGTTTAATATTTCAGTGAATTCAGCATGAAGAATTGTGGGGTGGATGAAAGGGAGAGGGAGGAGATATCACACCATCAATGGGAGGAAAAATTAATGTTTCTTGGGAAAACAGCCCTAACAAAATGATCGACCATCTTGCTTCGCTCTTTCGTCTAAAAAGACGTTCGTTTCATCTATCACCTCAATGCAATACCATAACTTTTTTAATCGAGTGTGCAGTCCATCTCCTTTTATTAGGACATGTCCTATTGTGGCACCTACATCGGGGAAATGTCCCACTTCCACAGAGTGTAAAAGCTTTCCATATGTTTAAATTCATGAGAATACGATGGAAGGTTGTAAAGATATGAAATAACTTTTATTGTTAAGGTAGATTAAGCCATCATTACTGTTTTTCTATCACTTAATTTGCTTGTGATAACTGTGTATGTCGTTCTATAATATGAAAGGTGGTTACTAGAAACAAAAGTAGGGTAACAACCGTATCAATACATCGTAAACTAAGTATAAAACGTAATCATGCAAAGATAAGAACTCAGACAGTGTTTTTAAATAAAACACTGCCAACAAACTCTTACAAGGTGGCGTACCTTGTGAAAATTTAATGACTTAAGGTTATTTCCTACTAATGCAGCATTTTCAGAATGTGAAGATTCACAGAAAATTTCGACAATGGGAGTTAAGGGTGGTACTCCACAACACAACATTTTTTCCCAAAAAATGTTCTTTTGAAAATTTATTTGCCCAGAATTATTTTGTTGACTAACTGATGATGAATGATACAGTTTACTACTTAACAGTTGCCACAGCAACGGAGATAATAACCACCAACTGTGAAAAATGGCAGTTGCGCTAGAAAGGATTACAACTAATCAATACAAAATCTTGAAAACAGTGAAAATAGTTACTAATTTACAACATCTACGTTGTGTGCTAGAATGGTTGAAAAGTTTTAATTTTTACTATATTTTCTGTTCAATTACTTTAATCGAGCAATTGTTGGCCTATTTCGCCGGAGAAAAACTTCGTGTGTAATGTATGTGAGGAATCTCAAAACTCCTAATACACAACACAGATAAGTCATATACAAAGCTTCACTGAAAATGTCAGGTGATTCGGAGCAATAGTTCTGGAGATATCCTTCTTGGCATCACACTAATTGGCTCAAAATGTAAAACAGAATAAATTAAGCAAAACGTTTTCCAATCAGTATTAAGAGCTTTAGTCTGAGAAATGTCAACTGAACAGCACCTATAATGTCAGTATTCACCACAGGCATATGTCTTTCCCTCTTCTTTCTCCTGCAGGTCCTTCTTGGCTTTCTTCCAAGCCCTTACAATCCTTCTTCCCGTCTTTGTCTTCTCGGTGGATTTGACATTAGCCTTAGTGATGCGTTGTTTGTCAGCCGAGCCACTCCACATCAAGCGGTGTTCACCTGGACCGATCCCCATCTTCTGCAATGTCTGACAAGCAGCACCAGAACCAATGTTGAAATTTCAAATGGCATCATACACCCCCAACTGCAGCACCTCGGACCGAATGAAGACCTGTTTTGGCAGGTGGTTCCAAATCATACCATTGAGCGCCTCATTTTGGTTTTGGGTTTTGCAATCTAAGCATTTTGCCAGGAGCTCGTCAGCATTCAAGCTAGCATGGATTAGCTTGATGGCTGTGACAACATGCAAAGGGAAACCTTTACCATGTTTGTAATCACTAGTTCCTTTTGCTCTGTCCCGCATAAAGCCACACCAACTAGTTTAACCTTGTGAGCAGTGGTTATGCCAGTTCTTCTTCTCTGAAGAAGCACAATGAAACAGACTGGCCAAAATAGCTTTCTTCATGGCTCCAAGATTACCAGGGTTGCTCCTCCCAGCTATCCCATAGTAATTTTGGAGCTTGTCGATAATTGTATCATTAAGTTTCCCTCTTCCACCTATTCCTTTATTATCCTTCCGGAACTTCCAAAGAGCATTCCCCACTCTCTTCTGTACATGGCCAACAAACTCTTTCTTTAGTACTGGCACACCATCATTGCCACTATTGTAGATTTCTTGCGCAACAGCATGTCTCTTGCTGTCACCATCCCCAATATACTCAGTATAGCTGAGCTTATTTATTTACAATGAGCGTTTGAAGATCCTCGAGGCACCTTCTGGCTCCATGGCTGGTGCTGAACCCTGGAAATTTATCTTGCACTTAGACTTGTGATCAGCCTTCCAGGCCATGTTTTCTGGGGTTTTTTCATCCTCGTCATGCTTTTTGCACTGTTTGCAACCTACTCATCACCTTAACATCCACGACTTTTCCTGTATCCATGGAAATGGCGGTCACACATCCGTTCAAGGAACAGAACCCTCGTCTTTGCCAGGTACCATCGCAAGAAATTCCGCAGTCAGCAACTTCACCTTCTGATTTGCCTTTTAAGGTGTGAATTTCCTTGGCAGTCTCACTCATAGTTTCTTGGCAAACCTCCTTGGTAGCTTTCATCAAAGCTTTGCTGTGGGTAGCATATGGTGATGCTCTGGGTATTGGTGGCATGTTCATCAAACCGCAGAACTTTTCAGCAGCCGCGGCACCACATCCAACAGACCTCATGGCATACACCAACCGCCTGTTTATATCAAAGAAGTTGCGGATTTTGGCAGAAGTGTAGAATTCTTCCTTCCATGCACACGCTTGGCAATGCAGTTCCAGACTAGAAGCACAGCCTTTACGTTTGAGGATGTTTTCAAATAATTCTAGAGTGAATTGTTTACATTCCCTACAAAGCAAGACCTTGAAAATGCCAGAGAGGATTGACAAATCGATCAATAGATAGCCCTTTCGTTCTTCTTCAGTTCTGAATGTTCACAGGCTCTGGTGTATCGATTTTCCTTGCTGAAGCGGAAGGTTTTGGCGAACTTTCGGCGTAGATGTGACGTCGTTGTTGACAGCACCACTCGAAGATGGGGCCACACGTGTTGGCGCCCACTGAAGGTCTTCCTCATACTACTGCATTGTAATATAGCAATTGCCACGAAATTTTCGCTTTCTAAAGTAAGCTGAACGAGCCTTAGGCAGTTTAGTCACTGTTCAGTAATAACAACAAAATACGAAAGCAAATCTCTTAGAATATACTGTCACAAGAAAATGGCTCAAGATGGCGGCCGATAAAGACTCTTTTCATAAACTACCTGAATACTTCCTATAAAACGCAATGTAAAGGTATGTGTATTTCTAACATTAGGGGGGAGGGGTAAGGTACTTGTTTGGCTTACCAACGATCGATATTTTTTAATACGGAGCATTTATTGGAGCATTTACCATAACAAATCGGTTGCTAATGACGTTTCTAGGGGCGTAAAAGTAATGAGCGTGTAGAAAAGACTAAATTACTCGAAACTAAACAAAGAAAACCACTAAAACGGAGCAGATAGTAAGAGAACATGGTCTAAGGAACACAAAAATACAACTTTTGAAAATTTGAAAATTTCGCCAGAATTTTGTGGAGTACCACCTTAACGTTGAAGACCAAACCATCCTAGAGATATGAGGCATGCTCCTCTTAAACATTTTTGGATTTTGTGCCTCCAAAGTTTTATTTTAGACACCTAAAATTCAACAATATTATTTATTGTTATATTTCTATTTATTATTTGCGCTCGCACAAACAGAAAGGAGGATTATCTGAACTCTCTCGAACTCGCACAAATAAGGGCCAGGTTATACCTATATGCAAGAATAATACTGACAAATAAAAGCCAAGAGGAGTGAGAAACAAAAATTTTATTAGGGGTCCAGGTATGCGGCGATAAATAAAAACAAAAGTAAATTTAATGAAGGATTTGATTTGTCGAATAAAGATTCGTATTTGCAAAAAAAAAGATTAGTTAGAATTGTACAAAATTGTGTGTAGGTATAAGACGGCCAGTTTTTTTGTGATAAATTGCGACAGAAGAGATGGTATAATGTCGTTGTCACCGGCATTAGACTGAAATCCACACATGATCCGAAATTTGTACGTGTAAATCTTTAAGGTGATTCCTCAGTTTTGCCTTCCGCTCATTTACTCGGAATACATGTCTCGTAACAAATTATTCGACAACACTTTCAAAATGCGGCCATTTTAGATTAATTTATAAGATCTACGAATTCTGGCTTTTGTAAACTTGTCCAGGTTGGGCGAACAAAAATTAGGTTCAGAGTATAAGAACAGGAAGCTTAGTGTAAACTTTACCGTCAAAAAATGTGGAAAGGCAGAAATACGATCGACAAAGTTAACAGAGGAACTCGATCTTTCAACCTAATATCCTTACTGAAGGGATGTAATTCTTTAAAATGATCACTGATCATACTTTTTAATTTTGCCGGTTTTTTCCTCTATATATTTTTGTTAAATCAGATCAAGTCAAATCGGAAACTCCTACAACTAATAATTGTTTTTTTTAATTCATTCTTTTCTAAATAACATGTCTGAGAATATGGGACAAAGACATTTCTGAACCACTGCACTGCATGTCAGTAGTTCTTTTTGTTCCTAAAAAAACATGTTTTCTTCTATATAAATATGTTATAATAGGAACCTAATTAAAAAGTTCGATAACTGTTCTTTTAATTTGCAATTTTTGCTGTAACTAGTTATTGGATCTAGATATGGTGCCAGCTTGAAATAAAGATGGTTAATTTTATGCTTTTCATATCTTAACCCTACCCAGGCTGCGTTTTTTTGGCTTTAGAATGGCTGGAGGGCCTTTTTGGCCCCTCCCTATAACGTTTTTATTATTCAAGCTCTTTCAATGAAATTTGGCAGGAATGTTTGGATTATTAACCATTACCTATTCATGACGTCACATTTACGTCATTCCATTTCTTTTTAGGTCATATTCTTAGAATTTTTTTTCTGGTTTTTTGGCCTTTACAAAAACGGGGAAGTACATGTATATATATAAACTTGTCCATGAATTCTTTCTATTTGTATACACAAACATATATTAACATTTCAGTAAATGGTTTGAATCCGGTTGTGTACAATTAATGATTATATTACCATACTTTCTTGATAGCACGAGAGTTATAACACACTTTAAAAAGACGACAAATTTTTTTATTGTAGACATGTTTCG
>JBAHVQ010208863.1:0-12335 GCA_036872915.1 Nanipora kamurai
AAATAGATATCGTAGTGCGTTGATGGTACTTTCGGCCGTCGTTGACGACATCCTCAGGATCTCTAACCATTTTGAGTTTAATCTACGACGATTAAAAACATTTCTTTCCTGAACGGTCCCGCAAAATCAACATGAATCCGTTGCCCCGGTGCTTGCGGCCAGATCCAAGGGTTGGCTTGAGAAACTTAGGTACGCATCCTTGTTTGACTTTCAGAGTAGCTGTGATTCCTTTTAAAGTTCCTAGATCACCACTGAACACTGAGCAGGCTTTTGACAACTCTTTTACACTCGGACAACTGGCCTTGGTAGTATAACAGATATTTCTCCAATTTAATTTCAGCTGATGTAACCAGTTTCTTCCCAACAATGCTGGGCCATCATTCTTCACCACTAGCAAGGGTAATTTCACTTTCTGGCACTCATACTCTACATCAACCATTAATTCTCCAAGTACTGGCACTCTTTCTCTAGTAAAAGTTCTCAGAGCTACTCGGGAACTCTTCAAGGGCATAGACTTTCTAAATTTTCTATTATACAGGGGCTCTGATATTATTGACATGGAAGCACCAGTGTCAAGTTCCATTTCTACTGGGTAGTTGTTAATATTTACCTTGACCTTGATTTCTTTTCTGTCCTCTGATTTAATGGTATAAATTGGCCATTCTTGTTCAGTATATGCCTCAGAGTGATCACTTGAACAAGATTCATCTTCTATAAACTTGTTGACTTTTGAACTTTTCTTCTTTGTCTTTCCCTTCCTTTCCACAGCATCTGAACTACCTTGTTGCTGGGGTTTTCCGGTTTGATATTGATTATTTGGCTTTCGATGAGCTTTATTTGGGCACATTTTTCCCAAATGTCCAACTTTATGGCAATTATGACATTTACTTTTTTTATGAAAACACAAATCGGCCTGATGATTTGACTTCCCACACCGAAAACACTGACATGAGATTTTATTGGTTTTCTCTGTTACCCCAGAAGACAACTTGTGTGCTTCTTTTGCAGCCATCTCGATGCTAAGGGCAATGTCAACAGTCTTCTTTAACGTTAAATCAGCCTCTGATAACAGCTTTCGTTGAATTGGCAATGAAGACAAACCACAAACAAATCGGTCTCGAAGTGTATCGTCCAAGAAAGCTGCAAACTGGAAATGTAATTATGTTACATACTGACTTACGGTTTCAGAATCAAACTGCTTTCTTTGGTGAAATTTAAAACGCTCGGCAATTACCAACGGCTTAGGCCTCAAATGATTACACAAACACTACATTTTATAAATGAATTCTCGCGCTATTCGCTTGCTGAAATCCTATTCCAAAACCCACTTGTTTCATACCAAAATCGGCGCTTGTGTGAAATTTAAACGCGTTTTGGCTTTTCTTTTGATAATTTAATGGATACTTGCTATTATATAAAGCTTCATCTTTTGTACCTAAACAATTCCCCATTTATTTTACAAGTTAAAAAAGATTTGTAATAATAACCGTGAGTACCGGAATAGTCAGTAAGATGTTCTAATGCAAATAAAGTGCCACGCGTGGCACTACCTGCTGTAAAATACTTTAGCGTCTGGACTGATTGCTTAAAAATGTAAAAAATATAAGGTAATTCCCCCTGAGACAAATTGTGGAAATTGTTGAAACTTGTTGAAATTTGTTGAAATTTGTTGAAATTTGTTGAAAATTTGAGACTTTGAAAATTTTTTGACAAAATTTCAAAATGTGCTGTGGCGTGTTGATGTCTGAAGTTTGTTAAATGTTTATCGAGTGATTTGACGTGTATCTGGTGATTTGACGTGTTGGGGTCTGAACTTTGTTAAATTTTGACAAAATTTTGCCATGTGTATAAAAATGCGCCAGAACCCGAACAATATGGACTGCTGACTAGGACACTTGATCGCATTAGAAAACGTTTCTATTGGTCAAAAATGGGGACAACCATGGAAAATTATATTAGGCACTGTGACATTTGCATTCAAAGGAAGGCGCCGGCGCCAACGGCTAACAATGGGACAGCCCCACTTCAACACTTGGAGGTTAGCGAACCATTTACATTTGGGCGTTAGGCTATATGCGCCCACAACCAGAAAGTAGTCATGGCAACAAACCCATCTTAGTTTTAATGGACCATTTCACAAAGTGGTGTAAGGCCTTTCCCACTCCCGATCAGAAAGCATCAACAGTCGCTAAAATACTTGTCGATAGATTTTTCAGTCGGTTCGGTCCCCCAGTTGTCTTACACTCTGACCAAGGGGCGAATTTTGAAAGCACATTAATGCATGAAGTGTGTGATATAATGGGAATTACAGAGTCGAACAACTGCATATCACCCTCAATGTGACAAGTAGGTAAAAAGGTAGAACATTGCAAGATATGTTAGCGGCGTTTTGCACCAAGCATGACTATGATTGGGATCTATGGTTAGATGCGGTAGTTTTCGCTTACAACACTAGTCGGCAGGAGTCAATACAAACTTCAACATATGAACTAGGCTTTGGCCGTATGCCCCGATTACCCTTAGAATTAGAGTTAGCTTTTCCACTTAAAGAACATAGGACCCAATCAGAATACAGGCAGTCTGTAAGGAAGATCTTTCAAGAAGTGAGAGAAGTAACGAAGGTAAACTTAGAGAAAGCAAGGAAAAACAAAGGAAACGTAACGAGGAAAGCAACCGAACTTGGCGTCCATTTGCATCAGGAGGGACGGTATATTTGCGCAGACCGAACGTCTGGAAATTTGGAGCTAAGTGGATTGGGCCTTTCGAAGTTATTTCTAGGTTGAGTGTTGACTACGAAATAAAATCAAGCAAAGGTAAGATTACAGTAGTTCATCATGATCGGTTGAAGCGCGACTATGCACCGTTAAACAGCGGTAACGTTGTTTGTCCTGCTTGAGAACTTGGGGGCGACCAGGTGGTTTATACTGTTCCCACAAACAACGTTCAACCTGATTGTGACAATGCTCCGCTCATTCCACGGGTTAGGCCTCGGAATCTCAGGCAAAATGTCCATCCGCTTGATCAGTACGGTTATGTTGCACGATATTGTTCTCAGAGGAACACAGTCGTAAATATAGTAGTTTGTAAATATAAATTAAACATTGCAATTCTTGTGGCCAAGAATATTATCTATGGGGGATGGTGTAACGTGTTAATTAAAACAGACTGCTTCCGGACAGTTAAATATATATTATAATAGGATAGACTAAGGCAGCGGAGAGTGAGCGTACACCCAAAGTAAGAAGGTTGCACGTGCCAAGCTAGGCAAATATATTGTTTAAAAACCAGAGTGTGTGTTTTGTGTGTTGTACTTCGGCACGTTATAATATGAAAGAAAAATATTAGCAAGCAGAGGACCGAGAGGTAAGCCCATAGCAACGCCATCTACTTGCTTATATAAAACACCATATATAAAATCCGCCTTATACAAAATACCAATCCATAGCTGATACTCTTATGACAATCAGTTTCATTAATTTTGACTGCTGAAGAAAAAAGTACTCAATTTTTCAAGCAGAGTAATATTAAAAAACGTCCTGGAGGTATACTAGTAAACGATCAGTTACTACCAGTTAATTATGATGATGCTATAACTGATTTAACTCGTAATGTAAGTGAAGAAAACAGTTCTTTATCAGATATCAAACAAAATCAATTACTTAATATTTTAAAAAGAAAAAACTTTCCTGCTTCTCTTATAAGAAATAAAAGATTAAAGCAAAAATATATTACAAACAGAAATACTACACAATCATCACGTATACCACGATTACAACTTTTAGCAGAAATTCGAGAAAGAAGAAGGTCAAAATCTACCGACGCTACACCGCCACTTTCAACACCATATTCATCCAGAGCGTTACCACCTTTCAAATTTATTAGAAAATTGTCCGAAAGAGGAACATTTTTCCTGGAATAGCACCACCTCCTTTACCTTCTATTGCCAGAGCTGAAGAGAGAAATTATAGATCTCTTTACCATTGCAGACGTAGATTATATCATGAGCCATAATGAAAGAAAAATATTTTCCATTTTTTTAAAAAGAGAATTAACAACAAGCGAAATTCAAAGAATGTGTTGTTAAAACTATTTTATTAAAGAATATTTTTTAAATGTTTACCCTGATGAATATCCTAATAAATTGAAAAAACTTGTTATTGGATTTGAAATACATATCCAAAAGATAAACCTGGTTAAAATTGGACAGCTGTTTGGAAAAAAAATAATCAATGTATTTTTTGTCAGTTATAGTTTTCCATATGGTAAAACATATAAGGAATTATGGAAACAATATTTTGATTTTAAAAAATTAAAAGTTATATCACTTTCCGACAACACATCTCAAACAGAAACTTCAACTATCTGTGGAGCATGGTGTTTATTATTTTTATTTCAAAAATGCATAAATGGATACACAAAACAACATGTAGCTATTTTACCTAAAAATAATGTATACAATACCAAATTATATTTACAAAACAATTTTAAAATTTTTTTTAAATCTAATTACAAAAAATGTATTGTATAAAATGTACTGCCAAAAAGGGTCAGCAATGTTGTAAAAGTCTTCGGTAAATTTGAAAAATTAAAGTTTTTTCTTTTGGAAAAATATCAGTGCATAAACGGGAATTTTAAAAAGCTTTTTGAGTACCATCAGAACATAAATAACCATAAGGTTTTTCATGAGCTAAGTCTGATATTTTTTTAAAGACTTTGATGTTATCTCATGAGGAATATCAAAGCCCAGAAAAATATCTTTATGAAAGCCTTTGAGTCGGACACAGAAGTAAAATCATAATATTTGATAAAGTTCTAACGTTTCCTTGTTATCATCACAACATCTTCAGAACTTTATTTACTTCATTATTAAATATTATGATTTTACGTCTGTGCCTAACTCGATGGCTTTAATAAAGATATTTTGCTGAGCTTTGATATTCCTCGTGAGATGATGTTTTCCTCTTGGTCAATCCATAGCTGATGTTTTAAAGAAACTTTCATGTTATACTGACAATTTCTTGCAATACTCATGATGCCAAATTTATCATTCATGTTGTTAAACATCACTGTCTGTAAAGGTATATCACTCACACATGGTATAAACAAAATACTTTTCGCATTGAGATTTTTTTTTTACTTCAGATTCAATTTTTGAATACAAAGATTGGTTTTTAAGATACAATACCATAATATTTTTTGGTATCAATTTCATCATCACATTAATATTTTTTATTAATTTATATATCCACATTGTTTTACAAGTTTGACTCTGACCACATAAAAGAATGACTGATGGGTAATCAAAAGCTAAAACAACATCTTTCATTTCGTCAATCTATAAATCCATAAGATAAAGTAGAAAAATTAGATAAAACAATAAAACAAAATATACTTATCAAAAGTAAAACTAAAAATTTTGCTTTTCATCTTTAGTAAATAAATTTTGTTGGTTTTTTCTCAATATGGTATTTTTGTACAGTATTTTGATAGTATGTTTTTGATATTTTACAATATTTTTTAGCAAAACAACATTGACTTTTTCTTTACATTCCGCTTTCATACTAAACCCCTTTGCCTGAGTTACATTTTTTCGAAAAATGTGTTAAAAGAATAACATTTAGGACCTGTGGTACAAAATTCTCTAATATAATCTTTTTCATTTAACTCATTGGTTAATTCACCTAAAAAATAACCTGTTTTTTTAGGTCTTGATGAGAAAATGCTTTATAAATAACAGAATCGGTATTTAAAGTGTTTTTATTCCAATGTTATAAGTAATTGAAATAAATGAAATCTTGCATATGTGGTTACAAAAGCAGCGATGACAAAATTTTCATTTTGAAATTCTTTTAAACATTCTTCTTTTCTATTCACAGTTACTTTCAATCTATTCTCATTTAGGAAATCTCTCGATGTTAATTCTAAACTTCATTATCTGCTAATTCTATCAATTCGTAATAATCAGAAAAGTATTTTGTTTTTGTATTCTGATCATTTTGTTCAAATTTTGCTCTTGTTCTTAAACCATGATTAAATAATGAACCACAAACATAACACAACAAAAATATTAACTCACCATTAGTTTCACCTGGTAACACTGGAAAGATTAATTTTTCGGTAGTAATATTTGACATTTGATTAAACCAAACACGTTGTTCAATTCTCTCTTTGAAGATTCATTACTTATGTAAATTGTCAGATGATTAATAGCAAAATCGTTGTTTTTTGAACAAAAGTTTATAATGACGTAAAATCTTTGTAATGTATTCATTCTTCAGAACCACATTCAGAGTACAGCAAAGCAGGACATGTATGACCACAATGTAATGCATCGTGAGGTTTCAAAGAAATATAACTATAGAAAATTTTTTTATAATAATCAAGTTGTTTTGTTGTGAATATTTTCCTTTCTATATAAACATTCCCATTTTTCAACAACTTTACATTGTTGTGTTTGTAAATAATCAATGAATTTTTGAGTCTTTGCATAGAGATAATAAAAAGAAGAATTTAAATTACTGCTACATTCACTGTTATTGTAACAGCTCTTACATCTGTGAAAATAGCAACCATGAAATTGATAAACAGTATTTGATGCAAGGCCATACCCATCAACAAAATATTTTCCAATTTTTTCCCCATAACTAGTCAAACAGGAAAAAAATACTGAATGCTTTTTTGATATTTTGTCTAAATAAATCATAACTATTAAACTTTGATTTACATTTATGCGATACCTTCCTGCAGGTAAAATACTAATAGTTGTTTCATTTAAAAAGTTTATTATATAAATTGTTAGAGCAAGAGATGCTATGGTCTTACATGATGCATTGTAGAAAGGTCTTACTTTACCATTTTCAAACATTAATTCTAAAAATTTAACACAATATTTTCTTAATATGTTCACATCTAATGAACAATAGGTATACATTTCGTCTTGAAAATTGTACACACTTTGTTGTTTTTGTTCATACCATTTATTAAATTCTTGCAAATTTTTTTCATCCATACTTTTCAAATCAAAAAACTTTTGATCTACAATTTTTCCTACCTAATTTAAATTGTAAAATAAATATGGGTGGTAATCCTTTGTCAGGAACACCCATTGCTCAAGGCATATTGGACAATTTCATTTGTAAAAAAAGATAACTATCCAACATTTTAACTTGATAAGAAGGTAATTTCATCATCATAATTTTATTTCCATTCATTACAGTGTCAACTTGAATATTTTTCAATAAAAAGTATCTTAGTAGAAAACTTCCATTAGAACGTTATGCATTATGAGCTATCATAACACAATTTCGTTGCTGAAGCAAAAATTCACAAAACATATCTGTGACATTGTCACCATTATTTTCCAAAACGTATTCTCTACAACCACAGCATTTCACTTTTTCAATAGTGTTGTCTTCTGAAACACTCGATTTTACATTTAAATTGAATGTATTTTTAACAAAAGGAATATTTTGACATTTTAAACAAAGTTGTTACTCCACACAATAATAAGGTGTTAACTTATTACTTTCATTGACTTTTGTTTCAAAATTATAAAATGAAATATGTTTATTATTTTCTAAATTTGAATTAATGCTTCCAATGGTCATGTAACAATAATAGAATTTTAACACTATTTTACCACAATATGAATAATAAGTTTTTAAACAATTATGTACGACACTATTTTTTTATTGAGAAACACAAATTTTAGAACAATTTTATCACATTTTCCACAGTATTTGAAACATTGACAAGGTGATATTTTGACATTAAAGTTATTTTTCAAAGGAAATATTTTGTTATGTAAATGTTTTTCATAATAATACCTCTAATAAAAATATATCTCACACAGTGAACATTTCAGTGTTTCTAGAGTTTGTTCATTGTGATTTGTTTCACTCTCATGATTGGATGAAATAAAATTTTTTATATTTAATATTAAATCATAATGACTGTTGTTTAACCACAAACAAACAATACAGTTTTCAATTTAATTAACTCTCCGTCTTCATTAGTTCATGAATCGTAAACAATTTTGTCACCATGCTGATCTGAAAAAATCACTGAATCAATCCCTTCAGGATTTAAAAATTTTTTTAAAAAACAATTGATATTGCTTTCCAAATACCTTACCTATTGGTAGACCTACATTTTTGTAAACATCTCAAATCTGAATCGTGTTAATAATTTCATTAATGGAACAGCAAAGTAAAATTTTATCCCACATTATGGAATTGGTCAAATGAATAACACCCATTAATAAACTTATCACTGAACAGCAATCTTTAATATTCAGAGAAGGTTTGTATTCAATCATATAAACACCTTGCTTTATTCTGTGATTATATTTAATAACTGGTGAATTTTCAAGAGAAGAATTTACTCCACCACCATCTTCTTGACCTTTGTTAATATGGTTATATATATGATTTTTTAAATTTTTTTAATTTTTATTTACATAAGTGTGAGGAAATGTTGAAATAATCAATCTAGTCTTAAAACCATTTTTACTAACTGTTTGATCACCACTTAAATGTTTTCCCAAACTATTTAAAAAATCTACATCCCATACTTTAAATGGTAATGTTTGTGTGGGAAAATTCTAGCAGGAAAAGCTATGAAAATGTAGTGTACCTAATCATTTTTGGTGTTAATGTTCATATAAGTTCTATTTAAAATTTCATTATATAAAAGTCTCATATTTTTTAAAAAATTTAAGAAAGAAGTTGATCCTTTTTGAACAGTAACAGCATTAACATAACAAAAGGCTCGTTCTTTAAGCTTTGTGAAAACTCAGAAAAGTTATGAGCTCCCCAAGGGGAATCGAGCCCACACCTCAAGATTTCCGGTACGGGTGTCTTACCACTGGACTATGAGGGCTCGACAACAAATCTGATGTAAATAGGGACCTGGGTCCTTTTTGTTGACATGCTGCTTTCATAGTTGAAAGCTAAGACATGCCTGTAAAATGATCTATATATGAGCAAACTCAATCTACAGAGTGTAGAGTGTAAGTGTTTTGCAAGCTTGGATATAAACAGCGAAAGGCTCTTTCTTCAAGCTTTGTGGAAACTCAGAAAAGTTGTGAGCTCCCCTTTCAACTATGAGAGCAGCATGTCAACAAAAAGGACGCAGGTCCCAATTTACATCAGATTTCTCATCGAGCCCTTGGGGTCCAGTGGTAAGACAACCATAGCGGAAATCGAGAGACGCGGGTTCGATTCCCGTTGGGGAGCTCACAACTTTTCTGAGTTTTCCCAAAGCTTGAAGAACGAGCCTTTCATTATTTATATCCAAGCTTGCAAAACATGTACACTCAATGCTCTGTAGATTGAGTTTGCTCGTATATAGCATGAACATAATTAGTCATACGGAATTTTTCAAAATATTCTTTTCCTATGTAAGTTATTTGAAATCTTTTTTACTTGTCCATCAAGTAAAACGATCTTCTTACCCATATTTTTGACAACAGCAGCAACACATGCAATGTCCAATTCTTTTTTCAACAGTGAGATTTATTTTTCCTTTCTTTCTTTTTTTCATTCGGTTTTCCATGAACACCATCTATGGTCACATGATCAGAATTTGATACTATAAAACACTTAAATTTAAGTGAGGGTAATTCTTTTTGACAACAACCTGACGTCATGTCTTATAAAGATGTGCATGCTGTAATACAAGTTTACTGCTTATGTCCTTTGACAGAAAAAGCTAGAGTTCAGTATACTTTGTACGATGACGATGAAACAATTGGTATATTGTACTCACATTTTTTCGGGATGTGCTTTTGAATTTTTAATAAGAGAAGACAACAAACTTCATTTGAGAAAATTTTCTACCTGCGAATTAAAAAAAAGAATTGATGATTTTAAACAAGTGTTTCATTTGGATAATGATCATTTAATTACAAGATTATTAAACTGTTTATTAAAATACATTGAAGGCCATCACGAATCTTACGTAGGTATATCTTGTTGGGTTTAAAAAATTTTCACCTAGTAATGGTACAACCAAGACGATATCATGTTCAGTCAACACCAGGAAATAAATATAATGTGGTTTGATGTAAATCCAACACCAAAAGTGGTGAACGTTGTAAACAAAGAACTGCAAGGACAAAATTTATGTGGGACTCATTTAGCATATAACACAAAGTTATGAAGTAAACCTTCTACTATACCCAATGCAGGTCTAGGTTTGTTTGCATACAAAAACCTATTCCTGAAGACACCAATATTGGAACATATACAGGTAGACGTCCCACCCGATCACAAATACATCATTTGTATAATAACAGACCTGGTTTGTATTCGATATGCAATGCCAGACATCGATGTATCAATGCAGATCAATCGACCAACATCGCTCCATGTTACATGAACGATGCAAGAAATGATTTACATCAGAATGTTTCACTTGTAGAAACTAGAATATCGCATTCTCATTGTGGCAGACGTTTAAAAGTGATCGCTGAAACAGATTGTGATATA
Organism: Nanipora kamurai; assembly: GCA_036872915.1. Taxonomy (NCBI): domain Eukaryota; kingdom Metazoa; phylum Cnidaria; class Anthozoa; order Scleralcyonacea; family Helioporidae; genus Nanipora; species Nanipora kamurai. The sequence continues at coordinate 10,491 of JBAHVQ010208863.1, forward strand.
AGACCTCACAAAGAATTATTTACCCCACGTGGTGATGAATACTGGAATGATCTGGCAAAGTATGTGTAAAGAGCATTATCTTTAGAATGAATACAATGCTGCTTTTTTATCAATATAATCTTTTTGGAAAATGCATAAACAATTGCAAAAGATTTTAAAAGATATAAGCCGAGTGTTATTTCAGTAAGATAACAACGTGTTTTTTCAAAAGATAACAATGAGTAATAGGAAACTCTTAATAAACAATTAAGCAAAATTCCAAAAAGATTTGAGGTTAAACAATGTCAACTGCTCCTAAAAATATTTATTCAAAACATTACAATATCCTTATGAGAACGGTCTATGAAAAGTGAGCAAACTAAGCCGGGAACACTAAATGGGCAAACTGGTCTATGGGCTCGTGCATCTGTCTGGGATTCATAAATGTATTAGCGTTTCATAAAACTGAAGGTGTGACACCTGTCTTTGAGGGACAAGACCAGCTAGCTTTAGAGTTAACCAAAAGAAGAATTGTCTCCAATATACAAGTGAAAATAACTCTATATGTTGACAAAACATGAGATCTTAACCAACATGGTCATAATTTTGATTTTACTGTTGTGGTTGTTGATGAAAAAATAAAAAATCGTCATTAAATTCTCAAATCCCAATGGTATAATGAAGATAAACAGTTTATTAATAAAACCCAGAGAAAATCTGAAACCGAATACAACTTTTCCAAATTAAATTTAGCTTTATATCCAGAAGACAATTTATATATTTGATATAGTGTAACACCTAAAACGTATTTTGAGTCTTCCAACAATGATGCTTATTATTACAAAGTAACTCAAAAATATGCTGAAATATTTGTTAAAGTTGTTTATTCCTATTTTTCATAACAAAGCTAACCATAATCGTCAAAGTAACCTTTTAATTGATCAATAAAATCTCTATTCACATTTTCATAGTGTACTGAAGTTGTTATAGAACTGATTAGTCCGTGTTCATTTTGTTCCAAAACAATGATTTGACCACATCCACAACTTGATTTGAATGAACTATATTCTTTTAACCTGTACATACAAAAAGGGTTGCAATCGGTACATAATTTCTTCAGCAGGAACAAAAGGAGCTCCTAATTTACTAGGATATCTTTCAAAACTCATTTTTAAAACAAAACAAGAAACAAATTTTTCTTAAATTGATACAATTAAATAAAAATATATATTTTTAATCTTACCTGATATCGTACTTTACTAAATAGTGGTTGAGGTATAACTGATATCAAACAATGAGGAAAATTTAATATATAACCTGCAACAAATGTTTCCTTCTCACAGTGTTTTAATGTACAAAAAAGAGCAGAATCTATTTTAAATTGATAACCCGTACGAAAATTTTTAGCGAGGCACAACCGAGATTCCAACCTAACAAATTCAGCGATAATAAGCAAAACAAAGCTCAGCAATAATCAGGCTGACAGGAGCGAGACAAATCGAGCCCGATTTAAGCGAAAATTCAGCATGACATTTATCACGCCATGACAGTATTATGGCTGGTTTATGGCCATATTATGGCTTGACATTTGCCTGTGTGGCTCACGTCAAGCTTATGGCCTGCATGTTACCATGGTATCGTGGCAAAGTATCATGGCATCTAGCATGGTATCATGCCGTTAGCACGGTATTGTTTCAGGTTGTATTATTGCCAGAAAAACGAACCGAACATACCAAATCAAAGACAACAAAATAAATCACATTCCCGTGCCTTTGAACAGAATAGAATTGAATAGAATAAAAACTTTATTTATCCACGCTGCCCTCATCACCCGTAGATGTTTTTCATGAGGGGCGTCACACGAAT
>JBAHVQ010208894.1:0-12333 GCA_036872915.1 Nanipora kamurai
TCAAGCCGGTGCCTTTTGCTTTGTGAGGCCACAGCAACCACGATGCCCATCTTTTTAGCTGTGTGGCTGGCCGCATTGTCCGTCTTGGGCTAAAGGGCCTCAGAAACAATCTATCAAGTAGCTTTTGGAGAAAAATGCCTAGCGTGATGGCAGATGCAGTCCTCTTCACTTGCAATGCTTTTGGGAAACTGCATTGGTCCAGATGAGTTTGTCAGCTGAGTTTCTAGCCAGGCTCAAGCCTTGATTGCTTCCAGGGTTTGTCTCGAGCATGCCGCCCACCAAAAGAGCAGGGGATACCTCCTTGACATCGCCGAACAAACGCTTTGTGGGGAAAGGGCCTGATGCCAGCACGCCCTCCCATCCTACCGTTATGATGATGCAGGACACCTCAGCCTTGATTGAAATCCATCCCAGTTTGAATTTAATTCATGTGTTTTGCTTCAGGACGTGTACAAGGCAGTTGACCCCTTCTTGAAATCCATAGAGGAGGGCATCAGCTTTGGTGGCATTTCGGCTTACGATGCTGAGGAATTTGTTGCCTGTTGCAAGAACGCAGGACGATACGAATGCACCATTCAGGGAGACTTTTTCAAGCACCATTGCTATGCACACACTTTTCCCCCAAGTGTGGGCCAAATTCAAAGAATGGCCGCTGATTTTTGCCAAAGGTCTCAGGCGTCTCATGTGCTTCAGTGGCCGCAACCTGTGGATGTGCAAGTCATCTCTGGCAAACCTCGGAAGGGAAATGTCACAACCTTGGCAAATGAAGCTCTTTGGTTTGGTTTCCTCAAGTATTTTGCCGACCAGATCGAGGCAAAGAATGCACCAGAGATTTCCAAGTGTCGGAATGCTCTCCGGCGTGTCAGGGTCACGTTTCATGCCGTTGACTCAGCAGATGATGCCGCCAAAAAGAAATGGTCTTTGGAGCAGCAGACCCAGAACATTGCCGGAGCGCAAACCCTGAGAGGATTCAAGCGAATCCTGGGATATGCCGAGATCCGTGAGTCGTTGAAGGCGCAAATGCTGCCTCACAATCCTGAGGCCATTTCTGCATGGCTGCACAAGGCCAATGTGCAGGTGAGCGCGAAGAATTTGAGCAATCTCTTGAGGGTGCACGATCGGATGGTTGCCGCTGGCTCTCCCTGTTTGGAGAGCATCGAGCAAATGGATTCGCGCTTTGGCGCGGAGCATTTCATGAGCAACACCAGTGTTTTGGCGGTCCTTTGCGAGAAAACAGCCTGTCCAAAGAACGAGCTTCTGCAGAATTGTTTGCTTTGTTGGGTTGTGCAATCGATTTGCTACCGTGCTCTCCGTGAGAATGATGGCCGCCACACACACTTGCCACCGAATGCAACCAGAGACATTTGGCTAAATGCACGCCTTCTGAAATTTGTTGAATATATCTATGTTTTAATTTATATGTTGGAAAAATCTTCCCAGAACTGGGCCACGCACTGCAAGCAGCGCTGAGGAAACTGTCGCTAGCCAATTGCAGATTGAGCTCGCCTTACGGCGCGTTGTGAAGTACCTGTCCAACAAGGTCGCGCAAAAGAAAGGGGCCAAGGTGAGGCTTTGTGATTACTTTGGCACATACGAGAATTTTTTCAAGTACAATGCCGATGAAGCTGCGCGGAAGCCCTTTCTTGAGAAATGTACTGCGGCAGAGATGGAAGCCGCAGCATTTTGTAGACAAGCTTTGGAGGGGCAGGTCATCATCCATGAGCTAGTGCGTGAAGCCATTGAAGAAAACTGGCTGCAGCCTGCTGAAATCATTCTCCGCAAGCCAGGCTGGGTTGAAAACCAGCTGCTAGACCTCGATGAATTGCTCAAGGAATCGGATGAGCTGGCTGAAAAGGCATCGCGAGAGGCCCAGAAAGCCGAAGTTGATGCAGCAATTTCTGTGCCAGACCCGGACAAGGAGTCAGCTGAGGTTAAGGACGAAGTCCCGGAGGGAGTGCGTGAGGAGATTGCGCCGGAGCCTTCTAAATCGGAGACACCGCGCAAGTCTTTTTTTGAGGTGGCTCAAGTGCCATCCTGGGCGGAGGACCTTTTCAAGAAAGTTTCTTTGCCAACTTTCGAGAACACTCTTCAACATGCCAAGCTATGTGCAGGCCTTAGACCATGTGCGTGGCCAGTCACCCATTGCATGTTAATCTTAAGCCCCCTTCTTGCTGTGGCGGCTCAATTGTTCTAACACAGGGGTTGCGAGTGGAACTATTTTGCCGGCCCGTCTTGCTTCGCACGCCGCGATTTGCTTTTCGAATGGCGCCTAAGAGGCAGGTCATCAAGAGGCCGACTGCCAAGGCACCCAAAGCCAAGGCTAAACCTAACAAGCAGTCGTGGCCTGTTGTTTTGGAGAAGTTTTGTTTGAGAAAGTTCATTGTGGCTTTGCTCCAAGCGCTGGATGTGATGATCCCAACAAGCCTGAAGCCATTGCGCCTGGCAACCACTCATTCTGGGCCACTTGTTCGCACAAAAGCCGACCGTGCCCGATTGTCAATTTCACAGTTTCCGGTTTGTTCGCGCCCAGGAGCGGCATGCCTTCCATCGTGGCCAAGCACATTCTAGGATGGGTTGTCAGAAACACAGTGACATGACAGCGGTTCCACTAGAAACAGCTCATTGGTTGACGTGAGCTGCAGGAGACGCAGGCTCAATCATGGAAGTGGCTTGTGAGCTGGATCCTGCCGCGGCCTTTGCGCTGAACTCAAATGCCAAGCCCCAACATATCTTTTGGAATGCGTCGGAACTCCGTCCAGATGGGCAAAGCTTCTGCTATGTGCACGGAAACAAGTGCAAGATCCCAAACATTGAATTTGACCTCTATTGTGGTGGCTTCTCCTGCAAAAGCAATAGCCGTCAAAACCCCTCCCGGTCGGCTGTGGACCCATGCGAGACCAAGCACTGGGATAGCTTCCTCCACTGCCACCAATTTGTTCACCGGTTTCGACCTGCCTGCGTGCTGTTGGAGAATGTTTGCGGTATCAAATTGCCGAGGCAGGCTGGAAAAGAAAGCGTGCTCTCTGTCGTCATGGAGAAGCTCCAAACCATTGAGGGGTACACCTGGGCCCACTTTGAGTTAGACAGCGCTTGCTTGCCAGATGTTCGGCCACGTGTGTACTTTTTTGGCAGCAGATTGGGGCAGGGGTCTCTCTCTCGCATTGAATCCAACGTTCAGATCTTGAAGAATTTTTGCTCCAAGCAGCCGTGGCACCATGTCCAGGGTTTCTTTCTTCCCTATCCGGACAGAAGCCATTTCTTCATCAAGTCTGAAGGGGACGTTGCGATGACTGAGCTGGAGAAGGATGAGGCCCGTGCCGCCTATGCTGTCGCTTTGGCAAAAGCTCGGAAGAAGGCAGCCACAAGGGTCAAAGGTCCGCTCAGTGAGAATGAAATTTTGCCATCAGCTCGGGAGTCGAGCCACTTTCCAAGTTGCTCTCCATGGATGAAAGCCCAATTGGACATTTACGCCGCAGTCACACAGAAGTTGTTGAACGAAACTGGTCCAGAAATTGTGAGCCCACACCCGCTGGCAGATGCTCCTTGTCAGCATACCTTCTTTTGTATGGAGGCAATAGATAAACGCTGATTGTAGGGAGACATTTAGATTCTCAAGAAAACACCGTTCTCTTGGGCGTCTGAGGTTTCTCAATCTGCAAACCGGGGACCTGTGTGCTTGGAAGGCTTCTTGCCCACACTTTGCACCAGCAGCCGCATTTGGTCATTCGCTGACAGTGTGCACAGAGAGCTGCTGCCGGAAGAGCTTATGGCCGCCCACGGCCTGTCAAACTATAATTTTTCCGGGCTGACGACTTTGCAAGCCCATAGCTTGATAGGAAATTCGATGTCCGCCACAACGCTTTGTGTGGCCTTGATTCCCCTTTTGCTGGAGCTTGGGCATTTGGCTGCCAAGCGCAATATTCCGTAGGTCAAGGAGAATTCTTGTAGTTGCCAAGCTGTGTGGACATTTTGCACAGTCCCAGCAGCAGATTCGCACGAGCAAGAGGAAAACATTTTGCCAAAGCAGCAGTTCTTGCGCATCATGTCGCTTGTCAGCGAACGGACATCATTGCACAAAAACGATTCTTCCCGTGTGCAAGCCTTAAACCCTGACTCCCTGCTTTTTTTAAAAAAATCAGGGAGTCAGGGATTACACCATGGCTCCCCACATGCTTTAAATTGCTTTAATATCTCTTGAATCACTATAGGTCCTCCATGTCAAACCTTGATTCCTGACTCCCTGTTTTTTTTCAAAAAATCAGGGAGTCAGGAACTGTCCAATACCAGGTGCTGAGCGCTTGGAGCTTAAAGTTCGCACCGACTTGCGGGAGCAACTCCAGGAGCTCTACAGCACCTATGGCAAAGAGTATTCGATGTTCTTTGTGGTGGACCCCAAAGCCAGCTCCAAGAGTGACGGCCTTCGTCGGCTGGCGCATGGCGACGCCAACGTGTACAAGACATTGGGCGCATGTCTTTTTGAGAATGGCTTGTTTCGTCCGCAGTTGGACATGCTGGCTATGTTCGATGGCCGCAGCGTCCGGACACAAGGCCTCATTACCAAGCATGTATTGAAACCTGGCTCTGCTGCAAAGCTTTTGCCCTCCCGCTCGGCCGTTCCTTTGCGCTTGATGCATCACAATAGGGAGTTCAGTCAAAGCGGATGGGCGCGGGCCCGCAAAGGCAAAACAGTTTTCAGTGCCACTCTTCCTGACCCTTTGGAGACGGTGTTTTTGGCTGCAGGCGCAGAGAGGCTTTCGTGTCTGCCACTTCGGCAGCGCATTTGTGTAGATTTGCCAGGTGATAACAACTCAAGAGGCTGGTCAAATCTATCCTTGAGAAAGCTCGAGGATCAGCAGCTGAATGGCATCACTTCTCAGAGCAAGAGCCTCATTTTTGCTGGGGTAGGGGGAAGCACGAAAGACATGGCAGATCCGGCAGATGCCTTGGAGTCTGGTGAGGACGAAGAGGAGGAGAAGGATGCCAGTGCCGTTGTTTGCCTGTGTCCATGGGAGCCTTGTGAGGAGATCTACGCAGAGCTCTTCCATTGCTTTGGGCCAGATGAGACGAAAAAGATGTTAGTTGTGGACTTGAGCGTTGGCTCTGGCATGGCTGCAGTGGCAGCTGCTCGTCACGGCCTCAAGTACATCGGCTTTTCCCACAAGCAGCTTCAAAGCGACCTTGTTCTGGAAACGGCTGTGTCCTCAGTCTTTTCATGTCTTTTCTCCGAAGCTTTGTCAAAACTATCCAAGCCCAGCGTATGCATGCAAGGTTGTCTTGGCGCAGTTAGTTGACATCCTCTCTGGCAAGCCTCATAACGGATTCCCCGGCCGGAAGATCCGTGTCTTGTCACGTGCTGCATCTTTGGGCGCCGAGACCCAGAGCACGCAGACTCCTGGTGGCCCTGATCTCGAGACTTCCACGAGCGCAGGCCAACAGGCTGATCCAATCAATGATGGAGAAGTTTTGACCGACAGTGAGAAAGAAGATGAGGAGTGAGCTGCAGCTTATTTTCGTAGGTTAGATTCGTTGAGCCTGATGGCAACCTCGCCACACCCCGAGGCGGATTTTGTTTTCTCCACGAGCGCATCTTGCCAAGAGATCAAAGTGTCGCGGTCAGAGCCACACCTCTGTTTCATTTCTATCCTGTCATGCTGAGGTTGAGTAGGTGCGTTCTGCGTGATGCTTTCTCGAGGTTGCTTTTTGAGACCGCGGCAGCTCGACTCAAGCCTACATGTCCAAGTATTTGCAAATAATTCCATTTCAAGATAAAGATGTTTAATCCAACCACCCTATTTAAAGGTCCCTCATAGTCTCTACAACATGCAGGAACCCATTTTCCTTGCGGCTGTCATCTGGGGATGGCAGACGGGGGTGCGGCTGTCATCTGGGGATGGCAGACCTGGCGCCAAGTACCTACGGGCTTGGAGGAGCAAATGGTGGAGGAAAACAAGGAAAGGCCAGCGACTGTCCCGGCCAGCGCTCCCGTGGAAGAGCTGATGCTGAAGCAGCGGAAGAAGTTAAAGATGAGGAAGGGTGGGTCAAAACAGTTCAAATCTCTCCAGATCTCATTTCACCAGGCCCCATGCCTTGAGCCAAACACCAGACCCCTAACGCCGGCCTTTGATAGGAGATGCCTCTTGTCCAAGACGAACCTGCGGAGGCTGCTACCTGGATTGGACCGGCTGAGTTTCTTCCCGCGTCTGCGCCATACCATGCCAAATTTGGTCCGGGATACTTTCAACCGGAACCCTGACGATTTGAAGTTTCAGCAGTTGGTCGATGACGCCACGCTCCGTTACTCGAAAGAAATGCCGGACTTCGTGTAAATAGATGTAAATTGTTCTTGTCAAAGCGGGTTCTTTGAAAGTTCTAACGGCCTTTGTTAGCATCAAAGCCTGAGCCACGCGAGCCCAAACAAGCTGCCACGGTGGAAGCCAAACCGGCTCCTTCTCCGTCCGGGGCTGCCTTGTCCGACACTGACCAGAGCGAAGACGAGTCGTAGGAGCTGTCGCTAAATAGCACCATACTAGGCCACCCGGAAATTGCCCCACCAGCCAGGAAAAAGGACTGCTGGTGGCGCCTGAATTTTGTGTGTCATGTTCAAAGCGAGCGCTTTGATAGCAATGCGGCCAATTGCAAGTCATTTTTCAAAGCGATCGCATTGATAGGAACATCGCTGACGCGTAAGGCGATGTGCCCATATGTTGCCTGAGGTCTTTTAGCTCGCCTTTAATAATCTTCAAATCTCTTCTCTTCGCTTTCCAGCAGGGCTGGGGCTCAAAGCAGGGGTCAAACAGTTTCCGGACAAAAAGCAGTGGCATGACCATTTGATTTTTGCCAGGGACGTTTGGTGTTTCTTCAGATTTTCTCCCAAGCACGCAGACGCATGGCGGAGGATCTGGGGGACAGCGCTTTGCAAGACTTGGCGCAGCCAAGCGTTTTCGCCCGAAACTCCCCCATGAGCCTGGCTGTGACTACCAGTGGTGCGGGGCAGCTTTCCTGCAAAAATCCAATTACTTTTTGCGATTTTGGGTTGTGAGCGTTCGAATGGTCCATTCTTGATTCCCTTGTCTTAAGTTGTGTTTTTTATCAACAAGAGGCCTGGCCACCCGTACGAAAACGACCAGACTCATTGGGCTGCCTGCAGAGACAAGCCAGATTGCGGCCGCTGTTTCTTCGAGAGGGGCTTTGCTGGAGAACTCCGGCGTGGTGGCAGAGGAGGGAACAAAGACCCAGCCAAAGCTTGGTCCGAGAAGTTTTCTTTCGAGCACCCTGCCTGTGGAAGGCGGTCTTGGCTAGCAGTAACCCCGCTCAGTTGGGGAAGGTGGGGTGTTGGCTGTTGGGTTTGCAGCGAGTTCAAGCCCGACAAGTTTGGGTCTACATTTTCTCGTTTGGAGCTGACTTCGCGAGAGAGTTTGGGAATTTCTGCCTTCAGCAAGCACTCTAAGTCCACTTCCCATATTTTGGCTTTGACCAAGATGTTTGCCAGCTTGACAGGCGAAGCAGCCCAACCTTCAGGTGTAGTGTCTGGTCTTGGAGACAGTGTCCCACGGATTGAGAAATTCCACCTAGCAGGCACTGTTGTTTCGCGGCATGATTCTCACGCTGATTTTGCTGCCTATGTGCGCTCAGTCGCCTTGACGTCTTCTTTGCCCCAAAGCGGCGCTGACATGTCCCGGCGGGTTTGCCGCCAGTTGATTTATTGTCTGGCCGAGCCTTTGTACGAGCAAGACGCCTTAGTGATGCGAAAGGTTCCCTGACAATGATCGAGTAGATTTCGGTTTTGGAAGCCGTTCTTTTTTGGGCAGGGTCTCTTTTGGCAGGGCTGCAGTAGGACCACAGCTAAGGCAACTGCAGGCTCCATTGCTCTAGATGTTCGCGACAACCTCATGTTGGTGTCCGCACGTTGGTTCTACCGGAATCTGCAGAATAATCCTTGGCTTCCTTCCACGGGGGTGTACGAGCACTTGCTTGGGGTAGTCCGGGAAGCTCCTGAACCGAATGCTTCGGCCGAAGCAGTGAAGCAGATCATCCGCGCGGCCTGTACGAAGCGAGTCGGACAGAGATCGGCAGACTCAGGGACTGGGCCACTTGATCAGTTGGATCAGGATTTGCTGGACCATGTTTGCGCCACAATACAGGCTGCTGTGGCCGACGGGGGCCCTGCCGAACAGTCTGCTTTGACCACCTTGAAGCAAGAGCTGCTCCCGAGAGTCAACATCATCTCACGGGATCGCTGCCACAGAACAAGGGGAATCATGAAGGCCTTGTGGGAGCCGATGAGTCAGATGTGCGGTGGTCTCTTGGGATTGTTCACCACTGACCAACAATCGCTGTCGAGGATGTTAAAGCGACTTGAACTCACTTCAGACAATTTTTCCAACGCGTGTCTTGCAATTAAACAGTTTGACGGTTGCCCAGGGTTAAAAGCGGTTTTCTTGGTTGGTGCTGGGTAATTGTGAATACTTAGTGGCGTGGTGCCCTTGCAGACATTGACTCAGGAATTCCAGCAAATACAGCGGCTTGTTCCAGAAAGCTCAGCTCGAGGAAGGTCAAGGTTTCTTCAAGACCGTGAAGAATTTCAGCTTTGCCGCCCAGAGGTTCGATTCTCTTTCTGGTCCCCTAGTCAAAATCGTTGCCCTTTTGCCTTCCATCCTCCGTTTCCTTTCCAAGCTCACTCAGCTTGGCGACGCTGACGATCAGAGATGGGCACGGCGAATTTTGGAGGTGCTCACTTGTAGGGAAGGTGGGCAGCATCTTGTGAAAGCTGCAATGGTGGGTGATGCCATGCTCATTCTCCAAAAATTCTTGCGCATGGATGATGCGGCTGACTCGCCTGTCATCATTAAAGCGCAGGAGGCGGGTTTTGTCGAATACGCCTTATGTTTTTGGCCGCGCGAGTTTGTCAGATTTTTGCCATCCCGAGCAGGTGTTGGAAGCCTCGCACACAATGCGCGTGATGTTTCTGAAGCACGGCGTTCTGGCAGCGGCTGGCAAAGATACGCTCACTCAAAAAGCCTTGCAGATCATGCAGGATACGGGTGTGCTTCACTATTGGGAAGGATCCCGGCAGGTGGCTGGAGCATTTTCGAAGCCCCACCGAGCTGATTTGGAGAGACATAGCCTAGCCATCCATGATTTAGCCGCCAAATTTTTCAAAACGCAGTTCCCGGACCACGAGCACACCAACAGCTTTGCTGCCTTAGATTTAGAAGCCGAGCTCAGCTGGAGCCAAAGGAAGACTCTCGTTCACGCTCTAGCTGTGCAGGAAGGCATTCCCAAAGACGAGCTGTGGTGTTTTGACTGTGTCAGCAAATTTTGGCGTTTTTTTCCGGGAAAAACCACTTCAAAGCAGCCGCTTTGAAACAGATGTCTTTAAAGGCCACTCGCCCGCCTGCGAGGTAAATCTAGTTTAAGAGAATTAAGGTAGGTTGGACCACAGCCGTTGCTACTTTTCACACCTAGGAGGCAGCTGGCGGGCTCGCAAGGGGAAGATGGTGCCAAAGTTGGCTTGTTCGCTCGTGCTTGGTGGTTCTTGGAGAATCCAGCTTCAGCTCCTTCGTCAGCAGGCAAGCGCCGCAAAGTGTCTGAAAGAGGCCCTTTCGAGTCGAAAAGCGGGGTGGCCTGGGTGCAAACCTTGGCGGAATTGAGGAAGGAAGCTAGGCAAAGTCGACAGCTAGCAGTGCAGGTCATTGAAAAAGCTTTGTGCCTGCAGTGTGGCACAGCTACAGTAGAGCGCTGGCTTGGCGAAGTTGCTCAAACGGAGCTCAAGAAGAGAGCTCAGCATCTCTGCAATTGGAATTTAGAACGAGCTATCAAATTGAACTTGCAGAGTTTGAGGGGGAGACGTGTTGGGATGGCATTTCAGCCAGATGACCTTGTTGAGGGGCCTGTGTCTTCGGCTAGTCGTGTTGGTGGTGGGGTTCTTTTCAAAGCTAGTCGCTATGGGTTGAGAGCTCAGCAAGTCTACAAGGATTTCTTTGGAGAAAAACCTGCTCCCAGCCGAAAGCTTGAAGGCTCCGCAGACCGATCGTCAGAGAAGCCGAAGCTGGGCAACTTGCAAACCCATGACAGCAGGAAAAGGACCTTGCAGGGGGAGCTGAAGAGCCATGCAGCTGCCGTCAAAAATGTTGTACAGGAGGCCACACCTGCTGCATCCGCGCTTTCTTGGCAGCCCATGGTTGCTGCTGTCAAAGAAGTTGCTTTAGCCCGCTGTGAGGCAGGCAGTGGCAAACGATTTCGCTCAGCAGAAGACAGCGTACCAGGTTCATCTTCTGACCGCAAAGGGCTGTTGCCAAGCGGCCCCCTCGCTGAAATTTCGAGAGCTCAAGATCATGTGGCTGAAAAGCAGGTGGCCGTAGCAAAGACCACGCCTCCCGGCGACTGTGTGCCGTATGTGGACCCGAAAGGTGGCGTTTTTCTATACAAATTGCCTGCCCCAGCACCTACTGCTAGTTTAGCCAAGCCCTTGCCAGAGTCCATCCAAATCTTTCCGGCAAATGAAGCAGTGCGCGTTCCGCACTGGAGGCGCTTCTCTCGCTCGACCAAAGTTGCCGCCTCGGATGTAGTGCTGTGTGAAGACATTCGCTCGGATTTTTTTGCTGCTGGCAGCCTGCTGGCACGTTTGTGGGGAAAGCGACTTGCAGACAAGCAATGGTGCATGACTAAGACAAAAGGTGGTACCTGCATTGCATTCTCCCCGGCTTTGCAGTTCCACCTTCACCTGTACTTGCACGAGTCTTTTGCCATTGCCCACCCAGAGTTGCAGACGGTGTTGCTTGATGCAGTGTCTTCATTCGCTGGCGCAAATGCTCGCCAGCGCCTGCATGCACACTTAGAAGAGTTCCCAGCAAAGCCAGCTTTTCCACGACTTTCGTACCAAATAGTTTCGCAGCCACACCTGGAGAGAGTTCAGGTGGAAGGAGGCAAGACTAGCCATTTGCTGAATGTGGAGAGATTGTTCTCTCGCTTGAGCGAAGTCCAGCGGACTTCCTGACATGGGATGTTCAGCTGCGGGGGTGACGCAGCGATTGTGCTAGCTAGGTGAAAAAGACAACTTGTGCTGGTTCTAGGTTGGTGTGCGCCTTTTCGGGTGTGAATTTCTGCTGTTGACAGCGCCTAGCGGCCTAGCGCCGCCGATTAATTAGCCCGCGCAACCTAACTTCAGAAGAAAAAACACCTCCACTCTCCCACACGCCTCACCCCCAGACTCTGAAAGTCACCTTGACGCGTCCCGTTCAAGGCAACCTTTGTCCAAAGGCGGAAGATTGTCCACAGGGCCTTGCCCTTGCGCAAATAGCAGCAAACCTCCAATTCTGATTGAAAGTGGCTTGCGACTGGCACGCCCGCTTCTTCCAAAAACATAAGAAACCAGGACACCAAGTGGATTTTATATAGGAGCTTTTCTCTCAGAAAGTAGCACCAAGACCTAACTTGGAATGTATTAAATTAATTCAATTGTTCTCCCACCAGCTCAGCCAGCACCGGCGCCCAAGCGCCAGCGGGGCATGTGCATGAATTTCAAGGTATGAATTTGTTTCCCATCTAAATCCGGCAAGCTTGTGGAAAACAAAATGCGTGGCGGCGGAACCGAAGAACACTCGCCGAACATTCGTCGAACATTTGCCGAACTTAGACGTCTCAGCTACATCGCAGCACAAACTAAGTGCAGATTTCGCAGGCTATCACTTTCAAGGCTTCGCTCGCCTAGACATGGAACGCGTCTTGGTCTGTTTGTTTTAGGTCCAGGTTTTGTTGGGTTGGCTCGGCGACGGCAAAAATAAAACAAACGAAGGAAAGAGCAACACTAAGCTCAAAGGAGTCTCTCAACATGTTTCATGTCTGCCGATAACAGTCTATATTCGTCGCACATGGCGGCAATGCAAAATACATCTGTCAGAACTGAAACAATAGAAGGTGGCACCAGAAGACTCTAGGAGTGTCAACTCTCAGGGAAAAGAAATTCTTTGTGAGAACTGACACGTTTAAGTAAGTCGCAAAGTCAGCGCGAGCTGAAAGGGCAGCTGTGCCTCTATGCTCGACCACACGCTCGTTGCCTGGAAGTCACAAATCAAAGCTGTGCTAAGCTTTTATAGGAACCCCAAGCCCACAAAAGGTTAAACCTTTAGGTAGGAAGCAAAGGCCAGCCAAGCCTTTCTTGAACATGATGAAGCCCATTCAATTTCTCTCACTGGTGGAGGCTGGGGTGACCACCGAAAAGCAGAGGCCGAGCTGCACCCGTCGGACGATGATTTGACCCGTCGCTTGAGCAACGTGGAGCTGCTCGTGGAGGAGAAGAAGCCTGGCAAGTGTGGTCTTCCCAGAGAATCTGGG
>JBAHVQ010208916.1:0-12331 GCA_036872915.1 Nanipora kamurai
GAGAGGTTGTAAATATGGGAATATTACAGAGTTTTGGCCGGGACCCAGAAATAGTGTCCGCTTACAAGAGGTGTCCGCTTACAAGAGGTGTCCGTTAGCAGAGGTTCGACTGTATCTTCGTTACGTTATATTGCCTTCGCAGCATCCTATTTTAATCGTTCTTTTAAATAGACATACAGACAGGCAAATAGGAAGCATACAGACTGGAAGGCAGACAGTTTGACGTAGAAGTAAATGTAAAGTGCTGCATAAGCAGTTTTGGACGACTTGTAGAAAGCCAAAAGGCTTGGAAAACTACCGGAACTCAGATCTAGAAAAACTGACATTTCTAGCGAAAGCCCATTGTCGGAGGGAAACGTCTGGATCCAAGTTCCGGCAGCTTCCGAACTCTTTTGGTATGTATATATGTATATATGTATGTCAGTCACTTCTACCAACAGTCTTTCTCAAGACTGAGACGATCAACTTCCACAAACATGTCATGATTTTCCCAGGTTCAAACCATTTACTTTAAGACCGAAGATAATGAAAGATTTGTAATCATCATTAATGTTTTCTTATCTCACCAGTAAACTGTACAATGCAGACTGAGAGATGGATCAGAAAACCATTTTTCTTTGTGAACATATATATGTGTGTGTATGTATTTGAACACGCATAAGTAAATATATAGATTAGTTAATGCATAAACTTAAATTTTATTGTTTTCCATACAGAAGTGTCTCCGAGAACCAACGTTCATATGCACTCGGATTTCAACTTGTTATTTGGCGTGCACTTGGTTCGTTGCCCGGTCCCATTATATTTGGCTCGTTCATTGACAAGTCTTGCATATTGTGGCGTACGTCTTGTGGTAAGAGGGGAAACTGTTTGGCATATAAGAGCAAAGATGTCGTGTTTGTAATCATCATTGCCTCCGTAATCTTGCAATGTAAGTAGATAGCTCAGTATACTGTGCTCTAAACGCGTAAAGGAACCACCATGTAAGAAACATAAGTTGAAATTATTTCGATGAATACGTCGAAAGAATTTGATGAAATCTGGTTTTACCGTGAGGGACGAGTTGTGTTAATAGCCACTTGGCCTAATAGCAGTTACCAGATCCCATGCAAACCATAGGGATCATAAATAAGGCTAGAGGAGGTATTGGCCCAAAATTTAACTGCCACTTGAGCGCTACCATTTTTGACCATATTTAGTAAATAGTACGACAAATTTCTATACCCTAGAACTTTTGTTCCTATTCAAGATATTTAATTCTTGAGGAATCAAGAATCAAATATTGATTATCCCAGATTATGAACATAAGAATTTCCACCGCAAGTGGTTGAAAAATTGACGTAAAAAAACATGAGGAGAAAATCTATGAGAAATTGTCCTTTGTAAGGCCAGAACAGTCACATCGCTCAGTAGAAAATATAACACAAGAATAGACTTTTCGTGTTGACTTGCCAACCTGAGTCAAAACTGAGTGTAGTTACTGGTCTAACTGTACAAACACGGAAAGTGCCTCATGAATTTTGTACCGGAACTTGAGGTAAAACGAAGTGCAAATGTATATTTTCGGCGAAAAACAGAGTGAAAAACAGAATGAAAAACGGAAAGTGATCTTAAATTTCCATCCGAGCTTCGAATTTGTCTCCCAATAAAAGCAATATGGCGGCGTCCAATACGGTAGGCGAGTATCTTTTGACTAAAGACAAGGGCCAATGCCCTTTCTAGTCTTATCTATGATCTCTATGATGCAAATTGGAGTGCAAGTGCAGTTTAGGCGATCGCGGGCTCTGATGAACCAGGCCCTAAACCTGGCCCTAATCTGATCAGCGGTTTGAAGGGGCTGCTAAACAGTAAACACACTTGGTTACAGGAAATACAGTTTATGTAATTACTAGATGAAGGAGATTTACCAATGTCAGAATGGAATACTTTAAAGACATTCGTAAATTTTCTTCACCTAGTATAAAGGACGATTATTTAAGTCTGGTTTGATCTGATTGTTTTCAGTTTGAAGTTTTAGACGTTTGAATTGGCTTTATTAAATTCTCATCGCAGACCCATTCACCCCAACTCACATGCTGAATTTTAAAATATCGTCAAGCGCGCAACAACAAAATATTGTCAAGTGTGCTTTGATAGGTTACCAAGATGTTTAATTCTCTTGCAGTCTTTTGTATTAGTTCCTTTTTGCTGTCGTGGTATTTTGCGTGCAAATCGACTTCTTTGGCAGCTGAAGAACACAGTCATTGTCATCTAAATGGCCAAACGTCCACTCCAGTGGAAGGTTGCAGAGATTATCCGCAGGGAAATGGAGCGCGAGGTGTGGAAAATCCTGTTGGAGTTGAGAAAATAATTGAAGACGAAGGTGCTTCGCGTACTTCTGAGACAAAATTTTAACGCGTGATCGTAGAATCATAGGTGCTACATAAAATATGTAAAGCAAATGCAATATACACACGATGTTTTCACGTCCGTATACACCATTGTAAGTAATTAGTAACGGGCTGATGGCGATACAAACATTCGTTACCATCGATATCGGGATGCGTACTGATACTCGCAAGAAATATCGACTGATTGTAATAATAATAATAATGATAATAACAATAACAATAGCAATAGCAATAAAAATAACAATAACAATAACAATAGCAATAAAAATAACAATAACAATAACAATAGCAATAACAATAACAATAAAAATAACAATAACAATAGCAATAGCAATAACATAGAAACTATTAGAAATTTTTTAAGAAGAACCTGAAGAACCTGTGTCAAGAAAATAGAGACAAATAGAAACGCAAACCTTTGCGGAAAGGTTGTTTGGCAGGTTCGTCAAGAACTTTGAGGAAAACTCTAGACACCTAAGGCTATGGGCTGTAGCTTAATGTCTAGATAAATAATTAATTAATAAACTTAATAATAATAATAATAATAATAATAATAATAATAATAATAATTATAATAAAAGTAAACTTAATAGTAATAGTCTTAGTAATGATAATAATAATAATAACAGATAGATGGTAGATTATGATGATGATCAATGGTTTATTGAATAAAACTTTACGACCATACGTTAGACTGAATTGTGTTAAATCTTACAAAAGTACTATTTACAACATTCGCGGCCGTGTTGTATCGGATATGCAAACTCTCGCCTTCGGCTCGAGTTTGTTATATTCGGCTCGAGTTTGTATATCCGACACAACACGGACGCGAATGTTGTAAATGTCTTGTGAAATTCATGTCAAAGTGTTTATTTTAACAATTTAAGCTTTTAAACACTCTATTGGGAGAACCAAAGGGAAAAATGTAACAATAAAACCTAAACTTTCTTGTTGATGTCAACTTATCCATCTGTATGAATTGAGAAAGATCTGTATCATTTGATACAGCATACTAATAACCCTATTAGTATTCTGTATCAAGTGATATGGAAGACAGTAGATCTTTATCGTGTTTACAAGGGTTATCACATGCCATAAAGCAGGAGTTTTGATTGCTCATTTTGCTACTGAATAATTAATGAATTTCACAATGGTATATAAAAGTGATGCAAGTGATGGTGTTTTATTATATAAGATCCAAGGAAAAATTATTTACATCTCTGACTTATTAAAATGAATTATGACAATAATTATAATAATGGTTATGATAACGATAATAATAATGATAATAATAATAGTAATAATAAATTCGATACCTCACGTGATTTGAGAGCTTGCGATTTTTTGGCCAGCACAATAAGGAAGCAGCGTGTAACCGCCTTAAGTAGTTCATTCTTTGCTCTTTTATTTAAGGCTGCAAATCCTTCACATTTCTGGCCTATCATTGCTATGTCATTTTTACTAAATAAAGAAGTGTCCTATCAAACGTATTAAAGTAAAGTAAAGTAAAGTTCCTTTATTTATACTGGATAACCCTATCAGCTAAACTATGCTGTTCTCCCTAGAGGTCCAGTAAGGGCCATCCCTCATGGATCCAGTGTTACTACAGGAGGAAACCGGAGTACCCGGAGAAAACCTGCGATGTTTGGTAGAGTCAAACTGGACAACACTCTTCTCACATGTGACCAAGGTAACTTTAACCAGAAAACTGCGCGTAGCCGGAATCGAACCCTAGTCACAGAGGTGAGAGACACGTGCACTACCACTGTGCCACCAACACCCCGATGTTGGTGGCACAGTGATAGTGTTCCTATCAAATGTTCCTATCAAACGTATTATATTAAAACAAGATCCAACCTGTTCGTAATTCCCGAAATTCGTTCATTAATGAAGACGAGGGATTCGTCGCATCGGAGAGCTGTCAAGTCCAAAGATAAACGTGACTGAAATGGTTACAGATTCTTCAGGCAGAAGGGTAAAAAAGAACTAAGAGCTGCGGAGAAGGAATATGTACGAAACGAGATCAATGCACATTCAGGAACTACAAGGTCCTTTTGGAAAACAACTAATTGTTTACCCCGTAAATCGCTTTCTTCAATACAAGCAAATTCCGAACGATTGGCGAATAATTTTAATGAATATTTTACTTCCCTCGGACGTTCTACTGCCGCAATGGTTAGTGGGGTCGCAAAGGAGCGTAAATTGGAGGTAATTTATAAGCAACGCTTTGAAAACCCTCCCGAAATACAGTTTTTTTTCATGAAGTCTCTGAACAAGAAGTTGCAAAAGTTGTTAAGGAGTTACCTACCAATAAGGCTACTGGACCTGTCAATCGACCGGTGCAAGTTACTCTTTGATAAATTCCCAGCTAGAGCGATAGAAGATAGCCTGCTGGTTAATTTGTCTACCGTTACCGTTTGATTAACTGTTCTTTTGTCACCAACATTTTTCCAGATGACTGGAAAGATGCAGAAGTTATTGCCATCCCAAAGTTAGGAAACAAAGAGATACCATGTAATAATCGTCCAATTTCGTTGCTGCCAGTAATGTCTAAAATCTGCGGAGGGCTGGATCGTGGCTAATACAATGACTTTTTGCGTTCAGAAGGAAAACTTTCTACACATCAAAATGGGAACAGCAAATTACATTCGACAGAGACAGCCTTGTTAAAAGTTACAGATGATGCTTTGAAAGCTATGGAAGGGGATTTAGTTTTGATTGATTTTTCGAAGGCTTTCGATACCATTGACATCGTCCTAAATAAATTATGGAATATTGGAATGGCTCCCTGTGCCACGGGATGGTTCTCTAGCTATTTGACGAATAGATCTATAAGAGTGGGCTTGGGAGACTCTATCGCAACGACTTCCCCTTTCTCATGGAGTCCCCCCAAGGCTCTACTTTGGGGCGCTTAATGTTTACTGTTTACGTTAATAATCTGCCATCGATAATCCTCAACTGCAAGCCAGAGTGTTACGTGGACGACAGGAAGCTCTACGTTAGTTTCTGTGAGAAAGGTCTGGACTCAACTATCGACCAAATAAATGAAGATCTTGATCCGCTATGCTGTTGTTGCTTTAGCAATTCTCTTCTCATAAATCCTGAAAAAACCGAAGTCTTTACTTTGGGTACTCGTCAGCGCTTATAGCAGCTTCCAAGTTATTCCATTAAACTTCTTTTCTTCTTCTCCAAATTAATCAAGCCTGTTTCTGGTGCTAAAGATCTTGGTGTTCGTTTGAATTGCTGTCTTTCTTATAAAGATCATATTGAAAAATCTGTTTCACGTATGTACTCATTATTTCAGATTAATCGCATAAAACTTTATTTGGATCAAAATGCTCTTTTACTTGTTATACACTCTTTAATATTTAACAGATTATACTGATGTTCTTCTGTTTGGAGTAACACTTCGAAAGAGAATTTAAAAAAGATGCAGCTTGTCCAAAATTTTGCTACTCGCATTATAACTGGCTTACGAAAGTACGACCATGTTTCTCCTGCCCTGAAAGGACTTAAATGGTTGAACATTAAAGATCAGTTGCGTCTCAGAGATCCAGTACTTGTTTTCAAATCCTTACATCATTTAATACCTCTTCCTGTAGCTGAAAAGTTTAAAAGAAATTCTGAAGTGCATTCTAGTGTTACAAGAAACATTAATGATTTTTATTTGCCACATTGCCGTCTTGTCACAGGACAGCGAACTTTTAGTTTCAGAGGGGCAAAACTGTGGGATTCACTATCACCGGAGATTAAATCCGAGCAATCACTTAAATCTTTTGAATATAATTGTATAAACAGCTTTTTAGAGCAAATATTAACTTACTTTTACTTAAATTGTAATTGAATTGTTTATAGTTAGTTTATCACATATTATACGTTATTGTATGTAACATATCTTCTATGCAGTATCGCTGAAAAGCCCTTTTCAGGGAGTGATATTTATTAAATTTTTTGAAGTTTATGAAGTGTGACTTCTGCATGTTGTCGCTATCGCGTTGTCCAAAAAATATCGATATTGATTTCATTATCGTACTCAAAGGTCAGTATCGTACTTGTATCGTGTCGAAATGAAAACGCGGGTATCACCAATCGCTATAAGTATTACATACAATACGAGCCGTCGAACTGTATAAGGTTTTTCGCCTATTGAGGTGGCAGAGGGGCAATTGACGCTTGGTGCTCAATGTGGGAGTAACCAAATTAATATGTCATGAAGGAATATACGTAAAGGAATATAGGCCATTACAATTTTTATCTCTGAATATTTTCATACAGCCATTGTCGTTATGGTTTTTTTATTATTCTAATTAGCAATGGGAAAGGAGGTCTCTAAGTTACGTTTGCCCTTGCACGCCAATAGCCTTCAGTGCGCCATTGCACGGCGGAGAGTAAATCGCATTCAGTTCGGATGGGATGTTTTAGGGAAAATCGAAGCAAAAGTTTATGTAATCAGTATGATTCCTAGTCGGATTTACACTTCTGTTCAAATGAGATGACCACCTGCTTTGTTTTTTGATCGTGATCTAGTAACAAGTTTTAGAAGTACAGTTCTACAATAATGGAATAATTACATTGAGACGCAATATGACCACGTTGTTCCTTTTGAGTTCGTGCGCTTTATCTTTCCAATGGGCCGTTGCCTCTACCTCACCGATGAAAGTTGAGTGAGAAATTTTATTCGCCCGAGCTCAGACTTCTTCCGTCTGGATCAACAATCTTTGTACAATGGCCTGGGTCGTGATGCATCAGGTGAGGAGCATAGCCACCTTACATGAAAAAATTCAGTCTAAATTATTATATTATATGAAATGGGATGTAAATGTAGGTAACTGGACCCACACTGGTCTATAGGCATACTGGGGATGTGTGGTGTCGTATACTATGTTGTTCTCTCAGAAAAACGATTTCTGACTCCTAGGCGGGAAATCGCTTTTCTGAGAGAACGAGCTTGACAACCTCCCACGTGAACCAAGTTCGTGTTCAACATTAAGTATGATACTATGTTGTGTTGTGCGGTAGCAAACAGCATAAATGTGCGTAAATGGATACACCCATTGGAACGGGGTTAGCTTGAAGTAATTGTTCTGGGGCACAGCTTATACCATGATGAAAATTGAGGGTCGTTACAGGAGTTTGCGATTGAATAAGAGTTTGTAAATGTTTTGTTGTACCTCTTCTGGTAACCCTCGACGCGTTTCGACCTTACAATCTTCTTCAGGAGGGATTTTTTTTTGGGGTTGGGAGTTGATGTTTTATGACCAGCATCTCTTAATTCTAACATAAATCCGTGAGTACACAGTACAACATTGCACGCAATATTCCGGGAAATACTGAATGTTATACACGCAGGAAGAATTTTTAACAATGGCAAACTTTGATGACAAAGCCCCAGTTAAGCTATACGTAAATGAAAGCCTAATTGAAATTGAAATCATAATGCAACGTCTTTAACACTCTTTTCCATATCTCACGTCGTTCTTGCGATATTAAGATTTATTTGATGTGTAAATAACACCTTGCATACGTCAATAATATGTCAACAATAATGAGTTGTTGTAAAATTAGCAATATTGTTGAAGTTAACATGAAACTTGTCACATGAAACTGTAAATGTGGGTGTACTTGCCTCCTAAAACTAAGCAGAAAAAGTGATTTTATAGAATAATTTGAAAGATGGGCATGATTTTTTTATAACACATTATACACAACGACGTATGGAAGGTGTTATTTACATGTCAAATAAATGCTAATATCTCAAGAGTAAAGCTAAATGAGATATGTAAAAAGTGTAAAAAATTTTGCGCCATAATTTTAAGAGTTCCGTCATATAAGAAAAACTTAATTTTCATTTCACAGACACTTTAACCCTATCCCGCCTGAGGAGCCTCAACTTGTCGAGTAAAATCGTCTGGCGTTAGCAAGAGTTAAATAATCGAAGTAAGGAGTTGCTAGACTTTGAAAAAGAATATAATGCGGATGCAAAGGGTCCCGTCAGTAATGATCCTAAGATTAGGCCATAAATGTATTTTATTCATATAAAATGCAGTTCATCACGTTCCATTCGCATAACTTATGTCGGCAGATAAGCCCCAGAGAGGCTGCGCTCCCATTCAGAGACAAGAAGGAGAAAAATGGTCAATATTTTCATGGTTATTTACTCGTAAATTTAACAGACTGTAGTTTTTTCCATGTTTTCCTTTAGATAAATACCCCGAAGATATTTTAACTTAGCACTCCACCATCCTTCTTTAAAGAAAACTACATTGAAATAACAATGAAGAATGTCTTGGTTAATTCTATTTCAGAATCATCCTTAGGATAATATGAAACGATAAATTCATGATTAACCAATTTTAATTGGTTAATTATAAATTTATCGGTTAATCATGAATTTATCGTTTCATATCTTGGCTAAATCATGCGTAGAAAAGCGAAGAAGGGATATGCCGATGTTATCTTGTCTTTCCGCTGGTTGTTGTATGCCGGCTCAAACATTTCCAGGGGGAACGAATTGATGAAAGCCGTCCAAACGTGGTTCTGAACTTCTAATGTGGCAGCTGTAACATTTCTTCCGAATTTTCACATTATACTATGAGTCGAAAACAGACGCCTAGTGACTTTCTAAAGCAAATTATTGGAAGACCAGTTGTGGTTAAGTTAAACAGTGGAGCAGATTATCGAGGTAATCGTAATATCTTTACAAAATTGAAAGTTGTACTGTAGTCTGTAGACTAGAAACCCTAGTGTGGTTGACAGAGTTTTGGAAAGAATTATGTGGTATTTTCCTCGTAATAGGTGTTCTGGCTTGTCTGGATAGCTATATGAACATTGCACTGGAACAAACAGAAGAATATGTTAACGGGCAGGTATGTTTTTCGCCAGAATATGATAAGGTCAGACTAATAAGTTTCGAGACAGAACATGATGACGATGGAAAAGTGATAAGTTCTCGCTAAAGTGCCGTACAGTTATAAACCTTTTCGAGTTACTTGTATTCTCAGCTTTTCTCAGGATTATTTATAGAATTTAATTAGAAACTATTAATTCTAGAAATGTTTTTACTTTAAGATAACTGAGTTATCACATTTGATTTGTACTCCATAGACGTGTTGGGTGTTATTCTGTGGCTTTGTCCCCCCACAAGGGAGATTGGGGAGGAGGAGTGTAGGCAGGGATTTC
The DNA here is from genome assembly GCA_036872915.1 of Nanipora kamurai. Taxonomy (NCBI): domain Eukaryota; kingdom Metazoa; phylum Cnidaria; class Anthozoa; order Scleralcyonacea; family Helioporidae; genus Nanipora; species Nanipora kamurai. Next base: position 9,570 of record JBAHVQ010208916.1, read on the forward strand.
AGAATCATCCTCAGGGTAATATGAAATGATAGTTCACAATTATCCTGCACTGCTGAAGTCAAATGAAAAAGTTGACGCAACCAGGATTTGAACTCACACCTTTGGGAATCCAGTCTGCTGCTCTACCTGTTGGTGAGTTATTATCCAAGTTAACTGCACAAGATATTCTCACAACAAGTTAACATTATCCACAAGGATGGATGTTCAGTGTTTCAATTCTATTTCAGAATCATCCTCCGGCGCTAATGCAGTTTCGCACACCTACCATACAAATAGTTGTAACATAGGTAAATTATACATCAGTCGATAGCTTATTATGTGGAGATTATTTTGTTACCATAATATTAACCATTCACCCCAACTACCAGATATTACAGCCAACAAATGTTTCCACTTCATTCCGACAAGTTTCGGTTGATCAGGGAACCCTTGTGACCTTCATAGATGTGAATGGGAGGACCGTATTACGGTAATCTGACTACGTTCGTAAGACCAGAATGGCTTATTAATTTCCATTTCGAAATGGTAATCTTGAGAGCACGTCAAGATTTTTTTTTTCCGGCAAGGCTTGCACCATGTTAGTAAAATGAGCATCTTTAAGGCCCAGTGCTACGCGAATAGAGTTCTCTTTTATCTTTAAAGACTGGTATGGCAAGCTCACTTTTTTACCCATAGGTTCACCGTGCCGATCACAGTGTTATGAAAACTCGCAACTATATATTGGTTTAACCAATTTTAACCTAACATAGTGAAGGTCTGCACGTTACCACGGCCTGATAGAAGTGGACTACAAGCCATTCTGGTCTTACAAACGTTGTCGGATTGCCAAATGGCAGTACCCCCGTTCATGGCTACGAAGGTCACAAGGGTCGCCCAATCAACCAAAGCTTGTAGGAACGAAGTGGAAAAGTTTCTTGCCTGTAATATCTTGTAGCTGTAATGAATAGTTGATGTTATGGTATCAAAATAATCTCCAGGTAATAAGCTATCGATTGATGTATAATCTACCTATGTTATATCTTTTTATATGGTAGGTGTGCGAAACTGCATTAGCGCCTCATCCTCCTTGGTTAATTGTGAATTTATTGTTTCATATTACCCTGAGGGTGATTCTGAAATAGAATTGAACCACTACACATCCATCCTGGTGGATAGTGTTAAGTTTATCACCCATAGTAACACTCTATTGCAATATGGCCACATGACTGTATGTAATTTGTCCATCATATACCTGAGCAAGTTACTAGTGGGCTATTTTCATAAAATGCTTGTTTTGTAAATTGGCAACTGCAATACCAATATGTGAATTTGTGAAAAGATTAGCAGAGGTGAAGATGATTTTCATTTCTGTTTCTCTAGTTGAAGAACAAATATGGTGATGCTTTCATAAGAGGCAATAATGGCAAGTCAACTTATTTGTTTCTTATAGCAAAAATTGTGAACTACACTAGAACTGGAATTTTATAATTCTTATGTTTTACAACAACCTGCTGTTTAGGACCATTTTTTCTGTAATGTACTTGGAATGCCCAATCCCCTGTCAAACACAACCAGCAGCCTCTTTTTAGTTCCCAAATGAAAAAAATTACCTGCAAAAAATTGAGCAAGATGTGAGGAACAAGTGGTAGGTTTTCAAAGTAAACATGCTAGAATGTGACCTGAAACACAGAAGCAGTAAATGAAGTCAACAAACATGCGCTTTCCTGTGATAAAGATGTTCAGCAAACTTTTACTTGGACATTTTTTTATCAAGTTTTTATCCTGATAATATTGTCAATGTCTCAACAAGAACACGTCTAAATTACTACACTTTCTTGGTTAATGTTCTGTTTATCTGTAAGAGTCAGACTGCACTAATAGCATTTGAAAAACCCGAAACTGCCAAAGCCATGCTCCAAATGGAAGGGACCATTAAACAGATAAGAACATTTGAAGAAATTAAGGAATCCAAACAATTCACAATAACAAAGTTGATTTTTAATAGCTAATTACTGGGGTTTTTTTGTTTCTAATAATTGTCACAGTTGCTGTAAATGACAGACTGTATATTTACTCAATTAAAATGGAAGTATGTGTTGGGTCGTTTTTCTACATTTCATTGCCAAGAAGTGCCTTGGCTCTGAATGTCATTATTTCAATTTCATAGTTTTAGAAGTTCCCTGACCCTTTTGACTTTATACACTTCAAAAAATTTCCTACTGGACTCAAGGTCAACCCAGTTTAGAAAATCAGGTTTCACTATATCCTTTTAATGCTAATTATTGTCAGATTATTAAGTGTACGTCAAGATGGGCACCGTGTCACGCCGTCATACAAGTAACTGCCTTGAACGACCACTTGCCATTTAGGACCATTACGATGACCTGACAGGGGAACTGGTTGTAGAGTTTAGGTTCTACTGAAATTTATTTTTTTCCAAATTATCAACTTAATTTTTTTTTTGAAGAAAAAGGGTATTCTCAATTTTAATATGAATATTAAAGCCCAGCATAGAATGCGAAACAAAGGCATGATATAAAGAGTTTAAAAAGTTCCAAAGAGTTTAAAGATTTCCATTGTTTTCGTTTTAAAGATAAAATTCCCTTATGTTTGAAGTCACACGTTGTATATTATTTTTCTTGCCAAAGCTGCGGAGCTTCGTATGTTGGCGAAACTTGTTGACATTTAAATACACGTGTTTCTGAGCACTTAGGGATTTCTCCTTTAACCGGAAAGAAACACTCCAGTTCTTCTCCTTCTAGTATCCTCTCTCACCTTCAGGA
>JBAHVQ010208937.1:0-12327 GCA_036872915.1 Nanipora kamurai
TTGAGAAAATTCAATGTTAAGAAAATTATTCACATTTCGTTTTCCAAAAGAAAGAGATAACATTTTTCTGTGCTTAAAAGACAATAACCCTACAAACACTTGCAAAAGATTTAGAAGTACTCGAAAGAGCGGTGGAAACACTCGCTCCTTTGACGCTTGCATGTTTCACCCCCATTTCTCGTTCTTCCAAGCTTCCACTCTGATTCACTGTGATTTCTTTGAACATGGAAACACAGAACATATTTTCTGTAACTTAGATACGGTGGTACGACGATGGGATCTCATGGTACTGAATTTTGGAAGTTATGTCAATGTAAGCAGCACATTCAGTAAGAGTATGGAGCTATGGGTAAGCAATAACTTGAGGGGGCAAGCAACTCCCTGCACCTCAGCCCGACTTAAATAAGGTTATGTAAGGTAAGGATCTAAGTGCCGGTTGTGCGAAGCCCCGGTAACTTATCTCGTGAATAACTCCTGTCTGTAGTATAGTGGATATGTTTTCTTTATGCGGAAAATATTTAAAGATAGTTCTCTGCCAAAAAACGATAAACGAGGTGCTGATGTTTCGAGCCTTCTCATTTTACTCTAATACTCCGTTCTCCCGTCTTTTGGCAAAGTTCTGCATTCGAACTTTCTCGGCTTCGTTCAAAACTGCCGAAGCTACTCTGTATTTTTGATGGTCGGTCTGTGTATGGGAAAATAGTGAATGAATTGGTTGTTGAAAGTATAGACAGCGTTATTTACTGGGTTTTTTTTTTCGCTAAGATAACAATTAAATGCATAGAAAAACTATTCACTGCAGAGGACAAAATGTAATTTTCGTCATGTGAGCTCCAAGTGACATTTCAGTCCCTTGTGCTGGGCTCAGAGTTTATCCCGTAGCTGACATTATCCATGGCTTCAGCCAGGGGAAACCAAAATTAATTATATTCTGTATGCATTACACCGGACAGTTTGTTCACGGTTGTTAACAGGGGTGGACAGTGTTGTTAACTATGTCGTTCAGCCATGACAACAGTGTTTTTATAGCAACATGACAACAATGTTGTTGTAGCTATATTTATCCTTCAATGCAGTAATAACTGGTTAATAAGATCGAACAGCCATGTCAACTGCACAGAACACGTCATGGTTGTTCTATCCGTGTATTTTTCCTTGTTCCCACCACCCATTGACAATGGTTATTGGTTCATTAATTAATGGTGAACAATAATTCAAAACAAAGATAAACAGTACTTTTGGTTCTTCTATTTTGTTCATCGAGGATAATAAATTAGTAACAGGATTGTTCAGTCAACAATGTTGTAACAACTTTTGATATTTTGGGTGAGTACGTTGAAAGAGAAACGGAGACAATGAAGAAGCAAAGACAAAGCAATGTGTCTCCAGGCAAGAGCACTGGGAATTTACCTGTGAACTGCCGAGAGAAGTTTACGAGCGGTCAGTTGTTAATCATAAGTTAAAACTGTTCAACTAAACTTGCACGTTGTTGGTGTCTGCATCTGCGTCTAGAACAACACCGACTTCGCGATCCCATGAACTCTTTGAATTTTTTATTTAATATGTAGTTTATAGTGGACTTAGGTATAGAGCATGTCTGCTGCCGGTTTCTAGTGCTCCACAGTAACCTAGTGAGCATCAACAGCTTGATTCTTTCGATAGAAAGACTGCACACTCAAACGCTGTTTCTCGGGATTATAATGTCTTGGTGTGTTCGTGCCATTTGTCGTGGTGCGAAACAAGCATTCCAACCGGCACCGTAAGCCTCTTTTGCAATTTGAATCGACGTGTGGTCATTTATGATGATAGATCTATATATTCATTCGGGTATTGATCGGGATTCGCATTGAAACATATGTTCTTGTGGGTTGTATCAAGTGATTTGGCGTCTGTTGTTGTTTTTTTTAAAAAAAAAGACATGGTAAAATTGGCTTAATTGTACGTTCAATCAGGTTCTTAACGTTTTAATCTTAGCACCCTAGTTTCAATGAAAAGTTGTTTACTTTGATAATGATCAAGTCGATATGTCTTAGGTGGTGGCACTTATTGGCCGCTACCACAAATTCATTTTCTTTTTCGATTGTATTAAGTGCAATCAGTTAGCGTACATTGTTATAGTAAATAGTTAATTTACTTATTTCCAAGAACAATGTAAGTTTAGCACATATATATAACATAAATATAGATAGATATATATATTTCAATCTACAGACACGTGTTTCGCTGTTCTACAGCTCATCAGTGTAGCTTGAAATGTAAGCACGCCATATATATATCCCCCAGTAATTGCCGGTGACAACCGCATGTGGGACAATACGAACATGCGCAAATCCAGACAGCATGAAGTGGTATTGGGCCAGAGCGCTCAAACTGCCACGAGGGAGTGAGCGTTGCATTATCGCTAATGGACACCTACAACAACCTCACTGAGTGCTCAACAACAAATGTGAAGGAGCGTAATAGTTCAATCTACAGACACGTGTTTCGCTGTTCGATAGCTCATCAGTGTAGCTTGGAACAATCTAGATGTGGACACGCCATGTATATATCTCCCAGTAATTGCCAGTGACAACCGCATGTGGGACAATACGAACATGCGCACATCTAGAGAGCATGATGTGGTATTGCGCCAGAGCGCTCAAACTGCCACGAGGGAGTGAGCGTTACATTATCGCTAACGGACACCTACAACAACCTCACTGAGTGCTCAACAACACATATGTATATGTATATGTATATGTATATGTATATGTATATGTATATATACGGGGGGAGAGAAGGCGGCAAAAATTCCCTCTCGCCCTACCAGGCCTCTCCATACTGAAAAGGTTTATACAAAATTTTCTTGTCATTCGTGTCACATGGCTGTATATAGCAAAACGATTAAATTAATAACAATATAACTTGAGTTCTTCCAATTATTAAATAAATTTTGATGATCGAAGCACTGATACATGTTCTGCATGTTTAGTTAAACATTTAAAACTATACACCAGCATTACACCGGTACTTTTTCACACCAGTACTTACCTCTCCAAATTAAAACAGGTCCCCAAGATTTCATACTCTGGCTACGTGCCTGTATTATATATATATATATATACGTGAATGATTAGGTTTACGGAATACAAAGAGGGCTCAATACCAAACAGATAGAGCAAATAGTATAATGTCACTTACCTCAAAAAGTCACTACAGCCTGTTTCATCTGAGGGAATCTTCAGGTGACTGAAGATGAAACATCCCTCAGATGAAACAGGCTGTAGTGACTTTTTGAGGTAAGTGACATTATATATATATATAGTACGTATATCATTGAACAATATTGTCCACATATAGGAAGCTTGATCACTGTATGTCCTTCTTGAACGACGTTCAACTGGGACGATTTAGCTTACTTCCCAGTAGAACTAACAGGATACAGCTCATGCAATGATGTATGGGTTGAGTGACTAGCGTACGATTTTTTGTGTTTTGGTTTCAGTGATCCATACAAAATTCATGGTTCTGTCAATTGTTTTCAGTTCATTTGCGAGGAAGTTTTTCCCCTAAACTGAGTTGAGACAATGCGCATTAATATTTCAGTTCTCTTCAATAAACATTCAAAGATGGAGTACTCAAAACCTCGGAACTATAAACAGAACAACAAATCTAATCTTTAAGCACTGCTTCACAGCTTTAAAGAATCAAAGACTTTGGACCCAGTTAATTTCGTCAGTTCAAAGGAGGGAATTCTCAGACAAGAACCCGACTGTGAAAATAAAATCTAATTAAGATAAAACATATTAATTGAGACACTTTAGGATAATCTCCACAATCTTTTAGTCATCTTACAAGACTAATTATAAAATTATGCATGTGATAACATGAAACCACAAAAGTTTGGCTCATTCGTTGTTTTCCCACCATCTGCGATCCATATTGATTTCCTAATTCAGGAATTCATATTGATATTTCAAAGCCATAGCTGAGGTCTTCAAGCATTAACTTTGTCTTGGATAAGTTAATCACAATTAACATCAAACAGTTTGGGCTAAGTTAAAATAAACTATCGGAATCAAGAAAAATAAAAGATTATTCAGTGTCAACAATGCAGTTATTACCTCCTAAGAGCACACGTGAATTATTTTTCTCAACAATATACAGCTTGTACGAACGGAAAGGGAAATATTTTTTTTCGGAACTTTTAAAGTGATTTTTGCCAGTTTTCGATCTGACAACAAGGAGATATCCGTTAAGTTATTTGATCAAAATTCCGTGTGAACAAGTCAGAAAGGTTTATGGCTATTGTTACAGTAAGACAGGTAACATCAAAGATTTGGGTAGTTTCCACGGTAAAGGATTAAGATCATGTACACGATTGGCTTTTGTGCAAAGGCAAATGATTGGGATTAAAGGTAAAGCTAACGCTAATCAAAGATTATCACCTACTCTGTTGTTTTAGTTCCGTTTATTTTAGGAGACCAGTCAAGCTCAAATTTCACAGTATAAAATCTTTTCGAATCCATCTAAAGTTTGTGAAAGAATATCCAAGCTATCTCAGCAGAATAGTCATAACGTGACCGCCAATTCTAATCCAGGATTAAGCTAATCACCCAGTGAACAACAGTGGCCTGGTTGTTTATGGAGACTGTAGAACTCATTTTTATTTAGCATGTTTTAATTCTGAATAAAGCTTACATAATATCAAATAAAATGAACAACCACGAGGAGAGAGAGAAGCATTCCAATGATGCACTACTTACCATGATTTGATATGACGTAACATGAAAACATTATGCTGACACCCCTACTTGTATTTATAATCCCAAGGTATTTACATCTAAACAAAAACATGTTAATTACATGCTAAAAAATACTAATTACATGAATGTTAAAATAACCCAAATAGAACTAGCTTAAACTCATGTAACTTAACTCATGTAGCTGGTTTCGTTAGGATATCAGCTACCATATGTTCAGTTTGACAATATACAACGTTTATCTTTCCACTTGTGAGTAGTTCTCGTAAGAAATGAGATTTAATGTCCATATGTTTATATCTTTGTCTGTTTACTGGATTTCTACGCAAGGTTATCGCCCCTTGATTATCCTCATATACCTTTGTACACTTGTATAATTTATTATCCATACTATTTAGTAGCTGCATCAAATAAAGACTTTCCAGAGTAGTAGCTGCTAGACTAACATATTCTGCCTTGCAGGTTGAAAGGGCAATTGTGGGCTGTTTTTTGGACTTCCAGAAAATGAAAACACCATTCTTAGCTAAGCTAAGACAGTAACCTGTAGTGCTGTGCCTATCTTCCAGTGAGGATGCCCAATCTGCATCACTGTAAGCTATGAAATTTAGCTCACCATTTCACTTTCTAAAACACAATTTATACCCCATGGTGCCCTGCAAATACTTTAAAACATGTCTTGCAGCAACCAAATCTTCCATCTTAGGACACAACAACATTTGAGATAGTTTACTAACTACCCAACTAATGTCAGGTCTGGTACAGGTCATTAAGTAGATCAAATTTCTAGATCTTCTCGAGTCTACTGCTTCATTACTTTGTGAACTCTCTAATCTCTGCTCATTTGGGGTAGTTCTAGGCTTGCAATGAGACATACTAAATCTATCTAGTGTTTTCAGAATATATCTCTTCTGGTTCATCTTTATAACTCCATTCTCTTATTTAAAGTCAATGCCCAAGAAAAGCGAAATTTCTCCGAACTCCTTCATCCTAAACTTACATTTCATGTTTTCCTTAAATTGACACATCATGTCTGTATTATTTGAAGCTATGATCAGATGATCAACCCAAACAACTACAATAATTATATTATCACCTGTCTGTTTCCAATAAACACAATGATCAATTGGGTTTCTAACAAATCCATCATTTATCAGATACTTGTCCAACATCCTGTTCCAGTTTCGACCTGACTGCTTAAGGCCACATAGAGATCTTTTCAATCTGTAGACCAATTTTACTCCATTCTCTTATAACTCTCTTCACAGCCCTCAGGTTGTACCATAAATATTTCATGGTCAATAGGGGCATGAAGGAAAGCTGCTTTGACATCCACCTGATGGACAGTAAGATCATAATGAGCAGCTAGTTGCATAAGAATTCTGACTGAAGTAATGTTTGCAGTTGGGGAAAATGTTTCTTTATGGTCTATAATATGTACCTTAGGGACGGCGGAGCTGGGGGCTAACGCCCCTCACTTTTTGGCAGAAGTAATATTAGTACATTGAGTTAATTGCTTGTGTTAAAATATGAAAAATAAATTATAGTTTCTATCTTAAGAAAGACTAATATATTTAAGATTAGCCAATGGCCCTCTCCCTAGCAAACCCGAATTTTTTACCATTAGGCCTCCATCTCAACATTAGCCCCCCCCCACTTGAAATAACGCTCCGCCATCCCTGTACCTGACTGCACCCTTTTGCAACATACCTAGCTTTCAATGTTTCAGAACCATTTGCATCCTCTTCTATGGTATAGAGTCACTTCCCCCCACTAAATTCTTACCCTCTGGCAAACTGGTTAACTCAAACGTATCGTTCTCTTTAAGTGCTTCCAGCTCATCTTTCATTGCATGCTCCCTCCTTACAGCTTTGGTGGAGTTGATGGCTTGTGCAGTTGATGGAGTGGATGGAGGGTAAACCTTGGGTTCATTCTCAACCTCTTTAATACTCCCAACAGCAATTTAATTTTTATCCAACTGTGGGCCTTCATCACTACCTAAGCTGTCAACAGTTTCTTCAGATTCTGAGGAGGCTTCATCCTGTTTCTGAAGGTCATTTGAGCAAATTTCATTCTCAACCTTTCTAATAAGTCCTCATTTCCAATTTCAGTCTGTGTGCATTGTTCTACACTACAGTTCTTAATGAACTTTACCAATCTGTGTTTCATGATTTTACCACACTCTGGGTGGTAAACAAGGTAGGCTGGGCTATTCTTGTCATAGCCAATAAATGTTCCCTTCACACATTTAGGGTCCAGTTTCTTATGATCATATTTATAGGTATAGCACTCTGAACCAAATACCCACATTTTTGACAGGTCTGGTTTCCTCCCTGTCATGGTGAAATAGGGTGTACTCTTAGCCCCTATTGTTATAGCACCTATTTCTAATATGGCAGTGGTTTGCAAAGCATATGGCCACAACATCTTAGGTACATCTTTCTCCAATTATAAGCATCTAGCCATTTCAAATAGTGTGCACCAGTGTCACTCTGCTATCCTGTTCTGGTGAGGGGAGTGATGTTTGGGGATGATATTTCATGCCTTTCCCCCTAAGAAGAGTCTGAAAATCATTGTTCATAAATTCTGTGCCATTGTCTGATCTCAGGCACTTGACCTGGCCATAAGGTGCATAATCAGCAAGAAACATCTCAGTTGCTAACAAGGTATCGCTCTTATTTTTAAGAAAGTGCAAGCAGCTCCAGAGAATTCATCCATGAAGGACATACAATATTTGAAACCGTTTTTGGATGCTGGGTTAATAGGACCTGCTAAGTCTGTATGTACCTTCCCTAGGGGTTGTGTAGCTCTACTATCTGGTCCTATATTTCTACAATTTGTAAACTTTTCTTCTGTATGTGTGTTACATTCTAACTTGGATCTATCTACCTTCCCTAGGACTTTCATCCCACTGACTTCACTTTCTAATTTCATCAAAATTAAAATGCCCCAATACTTCATACCATAAGATAATTTATTTATTGTCAAAAGCATAGGGAGTGGTTACCCAATCTGCCGAGCTAAAAGCTAAAAGCTCATGTTATAAACAATCGACTAAAATTAGACTATCTACATATTTAACTATTACAGCTAAAAAGAGTTTTAAGTTAAATTATATGCAAGTAATAAATATATAAATAAACTATAAATTATGAGCAACTACTACATAAACATGCTGTTTTAGACAATACAATGTCATGCAGTTTTCTTTTAAAAGTTACAACAGAGTCCACTTCCTTAATATCTTCAGGCAGATTGTTCCATACAGTATAATATAACTAAATGAGTTATGTAAATACTTTGTCTTATATGATGATTGCTTAACCTTAAACTTACTGTTTTTTAAATTATACAATGTTGTACACGGTGTAAAAAAACATAATATAAATAAAACATAAAAAAACATAATATAAACATAGTACATGTATACTGTATGGGAGGTCAATTGAGAATTTTACAATAAATGTTCAACACTTACTTTCAAGATAGCCTTTACAACTTGAATCCTTTAGTTCAAATAATTTTCCTAACTGCTGTTTCTCTTTCACAGTCATTTTAGGAATAGGTACAGCATTTTTTACAAAGTAAAATATTGATGGGTCAAACTGACTTGGAGTTTCCTGGCCACATAGTTTCAGCTCAATTAAATGCATGGCAAGCTTGAAAGACATCAAGCTTGTCATGGCTTTCATCAGAAAGATTCCATATCCTTGTGAGCACAGGAAGAGGAAGTTTCAATCTTATGAACAAACCTTTTGCCCCATCACCTGAAAGGAAGCCGTCCACCAGTTTCTGACTGTAGAATAAATTTTCATTGCCAATCTTGTCTTCTTCTTTCCTGTTAACAGGTTTAGTATGTCTCAAGAATTCCAACTTCTCTGTCAACCTTATCTTAATGGAAGGTTGACATTGAATGAATTACATAAGTGTTATATCACTAACCAGAAGTGTTCTTTTCCCTATAAATATTGCATGCAAGGCTTACCTTATCATCATTACTTCTATTGCTATCATTACTGAGTTGTTCAACAGTGTTTAAATAATACAAGGATTCACATTCTTCAAAAATGAAGGTCATACCATCTTTGTAAACAAGTTCATTTTGATCTTGTGAGAATTTGATTTCAGCTCCATTTGAAGTAGCTGCTGTGGGTAAGATGGTACGAACACTGCTCCTTTCAGTACAGCCTTTACATGTGTTCCATTTGCACCTTTCAGTATCACATCAGCATCTCCATATTTCATTGCCATATTGTTATCAAGTTCCACCTGCAAGTTCCACCATAATACTTTGCCAGCTTGAAATTACCATCAACTTGTTTTAGTATATCCCTTGTAACAATATGGGATGTAGCACTCAGCTAGCATTCCATTAGCTTTGTACAGGGGATGCTTGATGGGGTTAACTTGTTCATTGAAAGCATACGAGTGCTCATCCTCTGTATCGCCTGATTGGTCGCTAGATGTAGCTTGATGTACTTTTGTAGCTTCTTGATCTTTTTGTTGGTGTCTTCTACAGGTACTGTCACTATGTGTTGTTGACCTGTGGTATGAGCACCATCTTGTTGTCTCATTCTTAGTTTTATCAGGACAATGCTTCATAACGTGGCCTTTGTGTCCACAACCACAGCATGTTGGGGAGATCGATGGAGACTCAAATTTCATTACTTGGTTTGTCTTTGGTTTACAATTAAATTTTTGGGTTTCTTCAAAGCTTTTCAGCTGACACTTGAACATACGAAATGTAATTTCACTTGTACTTTGGGTGACGTGGACAACAAAGGGTTTGTATAAGTCAGGCAAACCTTTCAACATCATTGCAATAACAACTAACAAGTCCATCGCCAAGTGCCTCTTTAGCGTTTTTCAGGGCTGTGATTGACCCTTCTGCTCTTATTATATAGTCTGTCACAGTTTCATTTTCTCCTTTCTCAAGTGATGTGAGCTCAGTATACTAGTAAAGTGCTATTATTCTAGGTTTACCTTGGCTTGTGTAATGGTCTCGTAAAATCTTTAGGGCTTTTCTTCCATCGCCAGCAGCATCTCGCGTTATTAACGACAGGTTTTTATCATCCAAGAGTTGTACCAGCTCGGCATAACACTGTTCGTTCTTCGCTTCATCGGATTCTTCCTTCGACGGCAGAATTGTTTTCTTCAGCTTTAGTGTTTGTAAATAACTGACAAATCTCCCTTCCCAAAGTTCGTATTTGGTTTCATCTCCGCCAAATACTAGTCTCCGAAACTTAGCGTTGTTCCTGGGCCCATAATCTGTAGAACTCGTTTTTATTTGACGTTGTTTTCTACGCTGTTTTCCGTAGAGGTCCAGTAAGGGGTCATCCCTCATGGATCCAGCGTTACCACAGGAGAAAACCGGAGTATCAGGGGAAAACCTGCGATGTTTGGTAGAATTAAACTGGACAACATTCTTCTCACATGTGACCAAGGTAACTTTAATGAAAAAATAGGTACCTCGTAGGTACATGTGGCTAGTGCTTAAATAGAATATTAGAATGGTTTGTGGGCAATTATGAAGTACTAAGGTTTAACGTACAGCTGACAACTATAAGCGTGAAGTTCTGATGTGGAAACGCGAATAATTAGTTTTAAGGATTGTTATCGGGGCTTCTAAATTTGTGTTACATGTTTTCTATTTCTTAAGAAGTACACAACAAGAGTTGTGCTCGATACGTCGTAAAGTGATTATGAAATTCGAGAATGTTGTTGGGTAATTTACATTTCTATTTACCATTTGTATGGAAAATAGAGATTTCTTATTTCTTCTTATTAATGAATGTCTGTAGTATTCATAAAATTTGGTTTGGTGTTAAGTCCACAGTAGTTTCTTTTGCCACGTATGTATGAAGTTGTAAAAGTCACATTTTATCAATAAAACACAAGTAAAATCACTGAAACAAAGACAACTTTATAATATTTCTTATCAATAAAACTGCAACAGAACAATAGAACATGGTAAAAGAGTTATTACTTATGCTGTTACAATGAAGACTAGACTTGTAAACTGTAAGTTGGAAATAGGCCATTGTAACGTTTCTAAGTACTTCATTTCTGCACAAGGTGGAAACATGCTAAAACAATAAAACTTGTTTTTTGAACAATGTTTAACAACTGTCCATGGAAATAAATGTGTTTTCCTCAAATAACGTCAGTGGTATTTTCAAGGTAACTTACAGTATCTCTATCCTTGAGATTGTTTCCTTAATTAAGGTGATCTGCTAATGCGATAAGACAAGTCATTCAACAGAAGGTGGAAAAATACTAAAGCAATCGTTTTTTGAGGAATGTTCAAGAACAGTTTAACATCAACAAGTACATGGCAATAAATGTCTTTTTAACAATGTCAGTGGAACGTCCAGGACAACTTATAGCAGCTGTATCCCCAAGATAACTTTTGTTTTGTTACTGAAGGTGATCTGCAAACGAGAAAGGGATAAAAGGCCCTTTATTACTGTGTCTTCGTCAATGGTTTCTGACGGCTTGCCAAATGCCAGTTGAAGTGCTTGCTCGATAATGGTATCAAACATTGTGAGTTTAAGGGTTTCGTTTTCTTTTTGGACAAAACAATTAACGACAAAGTGCTGCCCACAGGCGACTACTTTTTGGGTCATGTTGCAGTTCTCACATTTAACAATGAATGAATCTGTTGTATTAACTTTATTTTGGCACTTGAAGCAAGAGACGTATGCGTTGAAGTCACTTACTCCCTTAAATTCAGCTTGAGTGGTGCTGGTCATGAACCTCTCAGGCAGTTCAATGGGAGTAGCTAACGGCTCTTGAAAGCTTGTGGTTTCAGCTATTGTACAGCCCTCTGGTGGCGTGTTGAGTGAAACTTCATGCTCAAATTTACTTAGTGAAAGGTTTCTAAATAGGTACATGTTTCCCTCTTCATCTTCTTCAGTAAATTTTTCCCACAAAATAATCTTGATTGATGAATGGGGATCTATCAGGCAGGCTTCACGCTTTGACATCATGCCTCTTCTGGTTTGGATACGTTTGATACCATTCAACTGCACAAGTTTGGCTTTGATGGTAACATGCTGCCTGTCACTGGCAGTAGCCAAAGTAGAAATGGTGTGTATGGACTGCATTTCCTTAATAAGGATATGACAGTTGTGTATCTTCTAAGATCGTACGAGTATTCATTAGTACACTGGGGTTTTCAGAGTCCATCATTTGGACATGACTGAGTTTGACAGGTGATTTGTTTTGGAAAAATCTTTCAAAGCTTGAATGTTTTGATGGTCCAAAGCAGACACCTCTTAACATGTTGTTCTCTGTCTGTATTTGCATATCAAAGTAGTTGGTTTTCTGGCTTTTTTTAACTGGTGAAAGACTGTGGATGTAGCCAGTTACATGTGTCTGTTCATCCATGACATGAACTTTAGACTCCTGAAAGAAGAAACAAAATTAACTTAAACAAATATTATTTTTACTATTATCATTATTATTATTATTATTACAACTCGCACACCACCCAACTAAGGACAGTGGAAGGGTCTCAGCCTGCTACGGGCTCCCAGCATCCCGCCAGGTAAGGCCGCAACAGACATTGCACATTTCAGGGAACTTG
>JBAHVQ010208948.1:0-12327 GCA_036872915.1 Nanipora kamurai
AGGGCCATCCATGAGTTCAACGTCCTTCAACGTCGCATCGCCCGTGGTGTCTCTCTCCTGCAGTATGTTGTCCCCTCCACAGTTCCTTCAACTTCCCATGGACAATATCGCGTCCATCCCAATGGTTTTCTTCGTGCATTGGCTTCCCCAGAAGAGAACTACACCCTTGGCACTACTGCAGATGAAGCTTTACTATCCCGTCGACAACCTCAGTTCGACTCCTCCACTCCACCGGAATCACCGCCTACACCCGCCACTCCGTACACCTCCGCCCACACGTCGCGGGCGAGTTTGCAAATCTCACTGTACTGATGCTTGGGGACGTCAATCACCTGCGTCAAAACAAGCTCATTTTGGACCACAACAACCTCAACAAACAACATATACATGATGCCTCCTTATGACTCTTTGTGACCATCATGCCTCCATGACATCGTTGACGTGGGTGAGGATCAACAGGCTGTCAGTCAAAGATTTTGCCCTACTAAAGGCTTGCTCAACCCCAGATGTGCTCCCACCGGCTGCCCAAAATCGCGTCAGCAATGGCAATATGGAGGAAATGTCCATCTTGCTCCATGTCCTTTGCACATGCTGGGCTGCATGGAGCCATGCTTCCACACTTTCCAATCCCTCTTCATTGGCGATACGACGGGCAACGTGCCACAATTTCTGCATTTGGCGGCCGCATTCAGGAGTATCTGGTAGTTTAAAAGCTTTCAGGAGTCGAGATAATTGTGAGGATCTGGCGAAATGCACCCCGTTCTCACTCGGCGCGTTGGCACCCTTGACTGCAAAGATTGAAAAGCATTGGGATACTTCAAAGGCAGGAAACTCAGTCTCCAGCGTTTCCTCTGTCAATTTGACCCAGGCACCCATTCTCTGCAAACAAGCTTGCATTGCTACATCCGAGGTCGAACCGCCAACTCGAATCATGTCAGCGGCACCATTGTCCCCCAATGTGATTGTGAAAGGCCGCTTCAAAACCGTGATCATGTGCGAAGTGAAGCCAGCATGTAAGCAGCCTGGATTTTGTCCCAAGAACAGCGTGCGGATGGAATCTCTGAATGCCAAAATCTGACATGGGAAGCTATCCACAGGCATTCCTTCAAAATCCACGAGGCGTGTCAGCTGGAGATTTTCTGTGGCAGCGTCGGTCATCATCGCAACCTGCATGCATCTTTCAAAGTTCACCCAGCGAAGGAACTTGACCGCTGCTTTGCCCTCATCCCCAGACTTCCTTTCTCTGGCTATTTGAGCAACCGTTTGAATGACAGCTGGGAAGAACAGAACCAAGCGGCTGAGCGGAGCAGCGATTGACTCAAAGCGATGAGCCGCGAAATGCAAATTTCGCACATGTTTGTGTGCCTTCACCTTGTCACATGCACTGTCAAGCCGCTGAATGTTGCTAGCAAACCAATTTTGGAAGATTGAACTGTTCTGAATCATTTTGATTGGGCTGTCCGCATTGAAAAGGAACATATCAGCGACCTCGCTGATGAACGCATCTGCTTTCCAATTTCGACTCAAATTTCTCCGGGTAGCGTGAGGCCTATCCCTAAAGACCATTTTCAATTCAGGCAGCTTCGGCAAGTAAACACTTGTGGTGCTCTGACCGGCCAGCATAAAGCCGGCCCGCAGCTCGTCACTGGCGGAATCTGAGATAAATGCTTCAATGGAGTTCACTAGTCTTGAATGAAGATGTGGGTCCAGAGTTGGCTGCGCCATAGGTTTCTCCACGTGCGGCGGTGCAAAATATGGGGTGGCAAACATCTTCAAGATGGCATCAGTTGACTTCATCAAACTGATGCTGTCTGCACTTTCCCCCAAATCGACAGTGCCAAGGTGGCCGGACTGCCTCTCACCACCAGATGTTGCAACGGTGTATCGAACTGACAAACGCCCCTTGCGGGCATCTTGGTAAATCGTAGTACTGATAACAGGAGGTTTGCCATCCAGTCCTTTTGTGGCAGTCCATACAGCACGTTTCTTTTGGCGGAGTGCTTCTGCAAGTGCCCAAGCCATTTTGCGGCACTTCTTCTGGTCGCCCACTTCACTCAAACCGTCTGCGCCTATGGGCGACTTTTGCATATGTTTCAAAAGCCTCAGAAAATGTTCTGCAGGGGGACTATGCTCCGAGGTGGAGGAATCCAACTGCAGTGCTCTTTGGTGTTCCTTGGATTTGTCATGCAACTCCAAAGCGCGGATCTGCATGGAATTGTATTCCGAAACCTCCCCACGCCGCCAAGCGCCACCTCTGGAGGAACTTTTCTTTGGATCAGAGCTTAAGTTACATTTATTGTATTTAGATGGATATTTGAGATGATTAGATGGCAAAATGTTTCTCTGGGAGAGAACTTATTTTCATAAAAAGTTGACATGCACTTTGTGGAGGGGATCAGGATCGCACTGCTTGTGGGATAGGATGCTTTAAGAGACCTATGTAAATAAGTATTGATCCAGCTATGTATACCACCCAAGAGTTACATGTTTAGGAGCCCAGGTTCCATGATAAAACAATTAAAAATCTCTTTAACTTAGAGGGCCTGTGAAGGCCGAGAGGTTGTAGCCTGGGAAGGCAAATGGGGCTGGGAAGTCCCTCAAAAAAGGATTTTGGACATTGACGTTCACTCTACCTGCAGTTTGTGTTCACCAGACAGATTTACAATCAGATCTTATGAATCCATTGTTTACACGCTACTTTCTGTAACACACACTCTAAGACACATAACTTCCCAGTTAACTCAATGGTTTCCCAACCATTCATGTCAATGACTTCCCAGCCATTTCCCGGGCTCCGCTGCACTGCATGGAGCTCTTGATGGCAATGACGAGGAGCGCCTGGCAAACATGTCAGCTGGGTATGTGCGGGTAAGCGGTTTTAAAAGCTTACAAATTCAAAGCTCAAAGCTCACCAAATGATAAGGGTTAAGTGTTCGCCCAATCATTCAATTGAGACCTTTTCCCCATTCATCGATCAAAGCTTTGGTAGCTATGATGTCCTACTCAATACTCGATCAAAGCTTTGGTAGCTATGATGTCCCACTCAATACTGGGTGTTGGCCCGCCCAGCAAGAAGTTGCGCCCTCAGATCACACTGCATCCAACTAGCAGCAGCTTCAGCCCGCAAGACCTCAGGATTGATGTCCGGGCTTCGATTCTCTTTCCATGCCATCCATTGCTTCATGTACTTGGCACGGACTGAGCGCATGTCATGCTTAGTCTCCTCCTGCAGAATCTCTGGGTCAGGAGTGAAGCCATCACCATCCTGGAGTTCTTCAGCAGGCTGGGCATTTTCAGCTTCAGCCTGATCCGCGGCGTCCGAGACGGGCTCTTGATTCTTCAAGACTCCTTTTGACTCCCACTTTGCATGCCACTTGCTGGAGTTCACGCGCTTCTGCTCAATACGCCTTTGTTTTTCTTTTTCTTGGCTTTCCGGTGACATGTCCTTCAAAAACATCCGTTTCTTTGAAAGACGTCCATCACCAGCCCCAGGTGTAGGGTCAGCCACTGCGACTTCTGGTTGATAGGATCAGCCACTGTGACCTCTGGTTGAGGTTCACAAGCATCCAAGGTATGTACATCACCACCCGAAGATGTAGGATCAGCCACTGTGACGTCTGGTTGAGGTTCACAAGGAGGAACAGCATCCAAGGTACGACCGTCACCATCTCCAGGTGTAGGGTGAGCGACTGTGACTTGTGGTTGAGGTTCACAAGGAGGAACACCATCATCTCTAGGTCCAGAACCAGGATCAGCTTTGTCAAACTCCACATAGAGCGAATCCTGAAAATACTCATAGACCTGGGAATCCTGCAAGCCCCCATCAAGCTGGGAATCTTCTGCAAGCTCCATTGGAAAGATCTGTGAGCGTTGCCGATCAAACATACTTTCAAGCTTTTTGGGGTCCGGCTTGCAGGGAATGTCATCAAGCCCAGGTTCCTGAGAGGGGTGGTTTAAAACCTTTGGCAAACCTTTGGCAGCACGCATAATACGCAAACGATTGAAACCTCATGGTTTCATTTAGCCCCACCCCCCACCACCTTATGCACTCTCCAAGACCTCCTTGTGGGAGGCGGTGTGATGAGAGCTTGCGGCGCGGGCTCAACAGGCAAGGCCAGAGTTGGCATTGAAAGCATGGGCGGAATCGGGTTGATGATCGGAGGGTCCATGGAAATAGTGTGGAAACCAGCTGGTCCAGGGTCTGGCTCCGTGAACTCAACTTCGCACGAATCAGCGTCAGGCACTTCAATCACTGGCATGTCCCAGGATGCGTGAGATTGCACGGGCGTGGGGCGCAAAAACAAAACTGACCTTTGAACCTCACCTCATAGTGGAATTTATCACTGGTGAAGTCACGACGGTTGAATTCACACCAAAGCTTCAAAGTTTCATCGCAAATTAGTACCTTTTTCATTCTCTCACACGATCCAATGCCAGGTTGACGCCATGTCAGCAAATCCCGGCCACACTGAACCAAAACTCAAATCAAACTGCTGATTCACAGCAGTTTGCCTAACCCCGGGGAAAAGATTGGGACCGTTGCGGGTCATTGCGCACTTTGACACCAGCTTCACAGTTAACCTCAACATGGTATAGAAATACAAACAATTTCACACGTTGATTCAGAACAAGTTGATTACAATTATGTAAAAGATCAACCATAGTGACTATCCGGTGTCTTACACAAATCGCTGCACAGAGTCCTTGGAAATCTGAAGGGGCATCTTGACAAACCAAAGTGGCTTGGCAGCGCCCAAAGTTTGCTCAGTCTTGTAGGCCCGCATGCGCCGCACCTGCGTCAGAGGTGCGGAGACAGTGGGTGGACCAGTGTCAGTGTGGGGTTTGGTTGGGGGGAAAGGGTGCAATAAACAGACTGACTCTTGGTTGAGTGGAGGTGGCTGGGAAGCCAAAACCAATGGATGTGGCTGGGAAGCCAAAAACAATGGATGTGGCTGGGAAGTCAACAGCATTGGCATGTGGCTGGGAAGCCCATGCTGCTCAGAAAATGTTTTGTTTTATCAATTTATTATACCCAGCCTTCTTCAAAGTTCCAGCTGCTTCCAAAGCGTCGGACGTGAAATAGCTGGCGATGTTGGTCGCGCGCAAGCCCGTCAGCTGGAGCTGATTCGCCCGCCACAGCATTTTGCTTCCAGGTTTGGGGCCCACCGTAAACCTTGCTTGCAAAGTTGCTTACAAGGTCCAAGGGGAGAAGTTTAGCTGTTAAGTGGCTTTGGCGCAAAGAATTGCAAAAACAGCTAGGGCGCTTCAATGCCTAGATGAAAAACACAACTGATACAAAATAGGCCCATCATTACTAATGAAACTGGGGAGCTCATCAGAAGAAATTCCTTGAACCACGGCAGGTGGACGGCTGTAGGAGTGACCCCCCAAAGCAATGTCCACCATCCCATTGGCCTCACAATGCTGCAGCACTTCGCATAGGGTCTTCACGTCACCATCGACGCTGTTCTCCTGATAAAATCAATCGTTTCAGAAAATGACACTTGAACTCTGCTCAACATAGAATTACTGTAAGTTGAAATGATTATCACTCAATGATTTAACCACTTCGTTTCAATATTCAATTTTCGCTCACATTGGTGAAAGGTCCTCCAGAACCACTTCAGCAGCATCGGAGTCAAACTGGCGCAAAACTCCTTTGAAGCCATTGGCGTTCTCTTCGATGTAGGAATCCGCCTTGGCATCCAAGAGCCATGTTCCAGCGCCATAAGCCAAGAACACTTCATCAAGTGGAATGGTGTAGTCCTGAGACGCCTCAACAAAGAGCATGTATTTGGGGGGATCATTGGCTTCAGGGCCATCGGGATCATCCACAATGTAAGCCGTCAACTGCGGGCACCACTGACATTTGCCCTTGATCTTTGCATCATACTTCTCATGCCAGGCCGCCTTGGCACGAGGCTCATCTGGAAAGACGGTGTCCCATGCTGTCGAGGTCTCCCCTCCTCCTTCACTTGGCGGTGAATCCTGAGTCTGCTTCTCAGTTGGCAAGCAGCTTCCTTTGCTGCAAGTGTGAAGCACCTATCAAACTCTGTGACGATTTTGCGCCATTCTGGGCCTCTGATCGGGTCGGTCATGAACTCTGTTCGGACGTCACGTGGTAGAACCAACGCTCCGTCCACCAGGCTGCAAAGTTTAAGTTCTGGTTCAATCGGACAAGGTGGAACTTCCGACTCAGGCACCTCAGCCTGATACCGTGGCAACTTCTTTTCCATAACGCCTTCACGCTTCTTCCACAGCTCCAGCAACTCAGATTTCACCAGAGACAACCCGGTGGTGAAAGGACCCTGCTTGTCAGACTGGCTGCAGCAGGTGATGCCCATCTCAATGCACACCTTCTCGAAACAGCCGTCATAGAGGGTTGCATTCACCAACATGGTGGGCTTGGCTTCCAAGCCTCACACAATTACCGAGCACGCATGGTATAAACAAACACTTTGAGATTTGATTTGCAACCATTGTGAACTCTCCCTCTGATTTTGGTTTGACAGGAAAAAGTTGTAAACCGTTAAAGCCAATCAAGGCACCAGATAGCAGCCCTTCCAAAATGGCTTTTGGAATCTCAGTACCTCCAAGCCACTGTGCTGTTTCCTGCACGTCTGTGAAGTTGCGACGCCCCTCTGCAGAGCTCATGCAACCCTGATTGCTAGGAACTATGAATTCCTTCTCATCCAACGCCCTGCACTTGGCAGACACCACTTGGTCACGCCAAAGCTGGGAGGTACAGAAGATGTTCACATCAGAAGGATCCACCAGGCAAGGGTCAGTGAACAATGACTTGATTGGTAGCGCAAAAAGCTGAACGGTCCGTTCATTTTACCCTACCTTCCCAGCGTTGCGATTTGCTCGATGAGCAGTTCCCTTGGCCGGAAGAGTGACATCGGAGACGCATAGGTACAAAGTGAACCCACTCGGCATTTCGCGATTGTGGTGCAGGCTGCTCAGATCCATCGGAAGGAAAAAGGATCGGAACTCAATTCTGTGGTTCAAGAGTTTGTCTTCCAGCTTCCTCAAATGCTTCCGGCGCAAATTGCATTGGATTTCAGAGAGCGGGAATGTAAAGGCCTGTGAAAAATCAAAATTGTATGCAATATATTTCTTACAATAATAGCCGAGCTTCCGGATGTCGTTGCGCAAAGCCCCACAGCTCACGGTGGACGTCAACAGCGGCAAAGACATCACAACGCACGCTCCTGCAGCAAACTTACTAACAATGTTCAAGGCACCCATTCAAACCCATCCCAACGTCTCGAAATTATCTCAAAAATGAAAACAACAAAATTACAAAAGGTGTGATGAGATGAGTCTGAAACAAGCCCCAGCAGCCAAGCGGGTTCTTTGCTATGAGCTTCTCACACCAAACACCAATCTTGTTGATGTCCTTCTGCCCCAAGACCCCTAGCTTAGTCAGGTCAACCCAGCCGATGAGTCTCACCTTCTCAACAGTCACCTGGGCACGGGCAGCTGATGCCCTCAAAATTGTGTCCACTTCAACAGGCACCTCCATCTCAGGGACCAACCCAGCCCAGCAATGGTTCTGCATGTATTCATCGACCACCCTCAGGCAAGACCAACCAAGATCACTGAATCCCCGTTCCCATTTGGGATCCATCACAAAGAGAATCAACACATTCTAGCCAAAGGAAAACAAAATCTGCCAAATCAAAATAAATGTATTCAATATTGAAAGACTAAGGATCCTCCTGCCTGTCGCGAGCTGCGTCTTTTCATGAAGCACCTTAGCAACATGAAGCTTCCCAGCTGTTCTCTCAATCTCCAGGTTGAACCGGTTCATCGCCTGTGAGTCCGCAGCCAAGCGAACCTTCACCTCACTGAAGCGGGCTTGCGCCGCTTGCTCCTGGGCTGCGAGGACATCCGCGCCCTGCTCTCCTTGCAGGGACGCAGGGACGCTGGGAGGTGCAACCAGGTCTGCCCAAATGGCCAAGCTCTGGAGGCGAAACTGAGGGCTCTTGCTTGCCGTCATGGCCTCAATGTCCTGCCAGTAGTCCCTGAGCAGTGCTGATCGAAGATCGAACATGATTGATGATCGATCTGTTGCTGGGAAGCGCAAACCACACAGAAGATAAACTTGTTTTTTGGACCCATGTATCCCCCTTGTTCAAAATTCTATCAAGGCGCTTGGCCAGGAAGGCTTCAAATAGCTTTGAATCCACACTCGGATCGGAGTTGACCTTCTTGGCCTCCAATCGCAAAGAGGCGAACACGCACGCAAAGTCCACCAGCTTATCAAACTCCTCTGCGCTTGCCCTCCTGCGGCACCAGGCAGAAACCTTCAATCGACGAGTCGCCTCAACAAAGCTTTTGATGTGCAAATCCATCAGCATGGCCTGGGCAACAGGACCAACAGTGAGGATCTCGACCAGAGCGTCAGGCATTTGCTTTGGCTTTGCGCCTAGCAACCACCTGGTTGTTCGCAACTGCTCCATGGAAAAAGCTGAGTCACGCCATTTTGTGAACGCCAGGTGTGCCATCATCTTCTCCCTGGTCTCCTAATGGCCAAGCAACCCAAACACAAGGTGGGGACCCTAAGCATTGCACGTACACAAGCGGGTGGCAGAACCTAGGGGGCAAATTGAACTTGGAGCAACACATGAGCAGTGAACAGTGGAGAAAACATCAGGCGGAGGGCGGTTTTGAGGACCCCGCTGCCGGAGGGACAACTCCAGTCCGCCCACTCCAGAAAATAGTGAGATGACTTTTTCCTGCTTGCCCTGCCAAGCCGAATCATCACCACGGCTCAACAAATCATAGAAGATTTGAAAACAAATTAGAAAGCCAAGCCTGGAGTGGCTTGAAGAGAACGTTAAAGGACTCCTTGGTCACAGTAGCGGTCGGAGAGGTCCAGTTCTGTGGTAGGCCTGCGCGCAAAACTAGTAGAACCATTCACAAACTACTTGCAATCTCAAAAGTTTCAGGTTGAACCTGACAACCACGCAACACTCTAAAAAATTCAGCAGACCTGCAAACCAGTCAGCAAGGACTGGTGGAAGGAAACGCTTCGCTTTCAGGTCCACATGCGATGTGTAATCCTTCACAGCCTTGCGAAACTCAGTCCAATAGTGGATCTGAGTCGCCAGATCCTGCACCCAACGCATTAAGCAACTTGACGTTAACCCTGTTTCTTTCTTCAAGAAACAACCGCATTCAAAAGGTCCAGTTTCCCTCTCTGGCTCAAATACCTAACGTTCGCGCGGTACGTGGCTCCAAAACAACCTGAAGCCGGGACTGGGACTAGCAATCTCTCAGGGTGAACCTCAAACATGACTCTTGTTAAATGCAATTATTCAACGGACGCAGCCCCATGTTTTCAAAAACACAGGCTTACGGATGAGCTTCTTGGTGCGCGGTTGGGCCTTCTTGGACATCCTGCCAGGAGCCTTGGTACTTCCACTCTGAACAACAGGCAAGTGCCCACAAGTGCCCAAAATGAAACCTTTGTGACAAAGAACAAGTTTGATCTTCATGGGCGTGGCTTTGGGCAAGCAAAAAGGCTTGTAGCTGCGCATCACACCAGTCTACCTTGACTGCAGCATTGCCCTGTGCCTTGGCCAAGAACCAAAAACGATTTGCTCCACACGCACATTGGATGGAGCAATCTGGACCAGGCCCTAAGAATCTGGCTTTTGTGTTCTTCCCTTTCGGCCTTGAAGTCTTTGCGGGAGGAGCGTCGTCACTGAGCGCGCAGGAAACGTGTGAAAGCAAAAAGAGGTCAGCTGATGTTGCGCGCAAACAAGGTTCTAGAAGCAGACTGACATGAGTATAATAGGCTTTCTCTAAGCACTCAGGTTGGCACTCACTCAAGGCCTCCACGTTCAGAAAAGGCATGCCGGCTAGCACTCTGCAAGCTACAGCTACTTCACACGCGCGCACAAGGCTACCGCAAAAAATGACTACCGACCACCTGGCCGCAAAGTGCAAAACAACAAGTCAAAACTCTTCACCCCTTACCTAAGGTTGTGTGAACAAACGCACCAAATGCACCCAACACTGCATTTTACATTCGAAGGAAAAAACACGAAGCAAACCGAACGGTGGCGTTCTTCCAAAGTGTGGAAGCCTGTCAACGTTTTTAGTCCTCCGTCCCCCGTGAAAAATCTTCGCGCCAGTAGACTCTACTGTGTGCCGTGTAGGTTGTTGCCTGCCCCTTTGTGGCACCACCACAGTATGAGAATATATCCAAGTTGGGGTCAATCTCATGTTCATGAGTGTGCAAACCCACAGTTGATTCAATAAAGTAAAGAAACTTCCGAGTTACAGTGACTTTTTTGAGCAAGTATGGTGAGAGGAAACTTGATCAGCAACATGTTGCTGGTAGCTGCCATGTTTCAGTCAGCTTGAAGGCTGACTGAGCAGCATGTGTCTAAGTACGTCAAGGCCAATGGTTGAGAGGCTGATCCCACTGAGCAGCATGTGTCTAAGCACATCAAAATTGGTCAATGTTTGAGAGGTCACCTGGATGTAAAGGAAACCTGGATGTAAAGGAAGTGACCTGGAGGCGGTGCGACCCGCTCTTGTTGGTCGAGCCAATCGCCGAGCTCTCCCAACAAATTCCTCAGCCTCAAAGTCCCAATCAATATGAAACCTCGAGTGGCTGAGCGGTCGCGAATCAGCCTAAACAGCCTGCGCAACGATGTGCACAGACTGCAGGGACACCCCTGTGAGTGCCCCCACATAGGCTGAGCCAACGCCGCGATCGAAAAAGCGTTTCTTCGTCTTTAGTTACGAGGCTGTAAGTACATGCATAGCTTGGGGATAAATAAGACGTTTTTAGGACCTGGATTAAAGATTCAAGACGCCTAGAAAAGTTTCCAGCAATCTTGATGTTGAATCCATATTTGTTGCTCTATCTCATAGACTGCCAAAACCAAAAAACAAAACTCTGAAGAGAATCTTTGGTTCAGCCTGAAAGATTGTTTTTCTTGGTGTTCATTGAGTGTATTTAGTTTTAATGGTGTCCTTCAGCAGAAAATCTTTCGTTTTTGCTTTGGTCTATGCAACCTTGAATCACGAAAAAACAAAAACACGAGGAATTTTGGTCATTGTTTTTTCGATAAAAAGTAAGCGAACACTTTAAAAGAATCATGTTGTGGCTGTGGGAAATTGGTGACTGACTGCATAGACCAAAGCATAAACAAAAACAGAATTGTGTCTTTTGTGTTTGATAAAGGAAACAAAAAACTAAAGAAAGTGCATGAAAACAGAAACATCAGGCTGAA
Source organism: Nanipora kamurai (assembly GCA_036872915.1). Taxonomy (NCBI): domain Eukaryota; kingdom Metazoa; phylum Cnidaria; class Anthozoa; order Scleralcyonacea; family Helioporidae; genus Nanipora; species Nanipora kamurai. Next base: position 11,259 of record JBAHVQ010208948.1, read on the forward strand.
ACCCAAGATTCTCCTCGGAGAATTGTTTTTTTTTGGCTTTGTTCTGCATTTGGTTCCAAGTTCGGCGTACTGTTGCGCCACATTTTTGTCATAACTCATAGTGTTTCGTTGTTTTCTATTTAATTTTGCGCGCAATGGTCCGCAACCAATGCCCGGGTTGCCATAAATTGCCATAAATGGGGTAAAGACCGATGTCTGTGTAAAACCCCCAAAACCCCCACAAAGAATGTCAATCCTTGAGGGGTCCCAAAAACATATTTTCAGAATACTGCATCTGTATTACACTCTGTATTCCATTGTTTCTTCTTAACGCTTAAATCAAAATACACCACCGTAGACCCCAAACAGGTTAGACAACAACGCAGCATTCCCAAGTCCACTTTTTGATACATCAACAAGAGGAGACAAAAGGAAACAGAAAGAGGGACAAGGCGGACACAATGACCAACAAGAAGGGAGACAAAAGGAATCAGAAGGGAGACAAGACGAACACAATGACCAACAAGAAGGGAGACAAAGGGAGACAAGAAGGAAGACAAGGCGGACACAATGACCAACAAGAAGGGAGACAACAAGGAAGACAAGAAGGGAACAGAAGGGAGACAAGACGGGCACAGTGACCAACAAGAAGTGAGACAAGACTGGAGACAAAGGGAGACAAGAAGGGAGACAAGGCGGACACAATGAAGGGAGACAAGAAGGCAGACGAAAGGAAAAAAGGGAGACAAGACAGACACAATGACCAACAAGAAGGGAGACAACAAGGAAACAGAGGGAGACAAGACGGACACACTGACCAACAAGAAGGGAGACAAGACCGGAGACAAAGGGAGACAGAAAGGAGACAAGGCGGACACACTGACCAGCAAGAAGGGAGACAAGACCGGAGACAAAGGGAGACAGAAGGGAGACAAGACGGACACAATGACCAACAAGAAGGGAGACAAAAAGGGAGACAAAGATAACAGAAGGGAGACAAGACGGACACAATGATCAACAAGAACGCAGACAAGAAGGGAGTCAAAAGTAAGCAGAAGGGAGACAAAAGCAAAAGAACGGAGACAAGACG
>JBAHVQ010208970.1:0-12325 GCA_036872915.1 Nanipora kamurai
CGAGCCTTTCGTTGTTTATATCCAAGCTTGCAAACACCTACACTCTCTACACTCTGTAGATTGAGTTTGCTCGTATGGCAAGAAAGAGACTTACGATGTTTGTCAAGGGATACTTGTTACTGCAACCGAGAATCTCAAGGATAAAGAAATATACAACACAATGGAATTCACTACTGAAGACATAAAAGTGGATACCAGAGAAATTATAGTAAATAACGAATGGTATAACCAACAACAGTGAAGCAAATGTTTTATACCGAGTTTTTGTGTCACTGTTTGTAAGTGCCAAGGTGCCGACATTAACGAACATTATAATATTTATGATGTCAATATGATGGATAAGAAACAGTTATATACCCCCTTAAGCAGAACCACAAAGTTAAGATTGACGGTAAACGTGTAAGAAAAGTATCGAAATACACAAAACAATCAAAAGAAAAAGCATGAATAATATCGAACAAAAGAAACAGCAAATAATAAAAGAACTAGCGATAAACTTTGACTAAATCATAATGGTCATCAAGTATTCGGGTTATACATAATAGGAAATATTTTATTTAATCACGTAATTGAAACCATTTCCGATTTACAATTTGTATGATATCCGCAAATTATATCATTTAAAGGCAACCATTTCTTTAATATTATTTGATTTTGACACAATATGATAATTATTATTTTGAAATCCGCAAATTATATCATCTGAAAATATACTTTGGCTAAATCACAATTATCACAAAGTATTTGGCTTCTTTATAATAGGAAATATTTTAATTAATCACGTAATTGAAGCCAGTTCCTTAAACACATAACTGATTTACAATTAATATAATATTCGCAAATTATATCATTTAAACGCAATCACTTTTTTAAATAACATCTGATTTTGTCACAATGTGATAATTATTATTTTGAAATCCGCAAATTAAACCATAAAACGTAAATCCGCAAAAATTTATCAAAAAATGCAATATCAGCAAAAAATTGCGAAGGTATGCGAGAAATTGGCATTACAGCACATGTAGTTACAGCTGGTCAAACTGGAAGAACGTGTCTCTAAAATGGCTTCCCAATGATAAGAAAATAAGCCAATCAGCCGGTGTTTTGGGTCTTGGGGAGGTTGGTGATAAGTAGGCGAGGTGTTGTTTTGTTTAATTAACCTAAATGGAACACTAGTGTTTGATGGTTTAATGGTAATGTTTGATGAAGTGTTTCATCGGTGTATTAAAGCTAATTCACCTGACAGAATATAGCCGAATGACTGAGTATAACTTTCGGTTCGCGAAGTAGAACTATACGATAAGAAATCGGGATACCAGAAAATACAACCTATATTTCAACACAGCTAATAACAAAGTACATACGTTACGAAATAATAATCTTACTTTTCTATTGATAAACCTACACGTAACTCTGTTAAAAAAGTATTAGTTATTCTGTTATCAACATATAGAATGACTTACCAAGATCATTAAAAAGGTTAACGATAATTCCCAGGACAGTTTAGAGTTCAAATCAGGCACCGATTGGTATGTGACACTAATTTAAAATTTACGTTTGTAAAGTTTCCTTGGGCTTGTATTTTGTATCTTGTGATTATAGTTAATAATACATATTTTGTTAATTGTAATTATAGTTAGATTTTTGTAATGTTGTTCACATTCATAGTTTTAGTTAAACGGCCCGTTGGAAGCAAACTGTTCATACAGTTTTAAAGGCAACCGCATGTTAATAAGATCAAATAATGAGGACGATAATGATAACGATGTCGACGATGATAACAACAATAATAATAACAACATTTCATAAAGTACTAACCGATTTTCTGTCGTGAATCCACTTTTGGTTACCTCCTAAACCATGACAAGGAAGAAGCTCGACCGATCCACCTGGATTATACTTCGAGTTATCTACGCAGTTTTCGGTTTCCCACGATATCTCATCATGTGAAGATAACACGAAGTGCTGCAATCAAAGGATGCGACCGTTCAGTATCCAATACTGACATAAAGATAGGGTTGGTTTGTCTAAGAATACCCATCGTCGATAATTCGACATACCGGTAAAAGTACACTGACAGTACCAGCTCTAGTAAATTCACGTTTTATAGCATCCTTGGGAACCATGGAAAATCACATTAAAAAATTTAATTAGTGGACAATCATGCAGGAATCCCGCAATCCTACTTCCTACAAACGCGTTCGAACTTAAACGATATTAGTCACGGTGTTTCATCCGGGTCGTCTTTGCTCAAGCGACAGTTAAACTTAAAGGTGACTAGCGTTTAATAAAACTTAACGCATACGCTTTTCCTCGAATGTCAATGATATTCAATCGAAAATGGCAAGTACATTTCGAAACGAAGAAAAGAAGTTAAGTATGTCTGATAGCAAGTTTCATTTCTATAAAGTATTTACTTGTCTAAGATGAAAACGGCACTGGTTTTGACAGAAATGTTTAATGATCTTCTGCAAATAGTGAGCATGAAGAAATTGTTTTCAACACAGAACTTGTACATCTGTTGCATAAACTCAGAACCAGATGTATCAATCATCACAAAATGGTATTTAATACTGGCATCATCAGTTTATTGACAATGCAACCACTCGATATTAGGAGTGCTTTATTAAATCAAATCTTGAACCTTCTCATTGTTCACATGAAACACTAGAAACTTATATGTAGCAATGAAAGGAAAATTAGTGGCTGTAACTTAAGGTCAAAGAGTAGGTAACAAACTAGATGGTTCAATCCAGACTTTTGAATATCTTCGTTTTTCAAGCGTTCTTCCGAGCAATCATAATTGGCAGGTCACTTTTCTGTTTGAAGAGACTCATCTCCTCACAAAGCACTCTGAAGAACCGTCCGTACACCAAACTTAACAAAGTACTGAAGTTTGTCCACAAAAAATGAAGGGTAGCTAGGATTTTAAAGAAAAGGGATCAGCAAATCTGACAAAGCAATCTGGACGGATATACCATATAGCTCACAATAACGTTCATTCCTCCCTGGCACAATTTGAATTTATTGAATTGAATTTATCAGATTTTACCATATAGAATATTACAGGTATGAAATCAAACAATAACAAGAAAGTGGTTAAGAAGCCTAAAACAAACCAGGAGGTTTGTGAAAACGTCTGGTTTGCCTTTTAGGAAGACAAAATCAAGTAAAATAGTTTCTCTCATGTCAATAAAAGGATGATTTTCCAGTTCCCGCCATGTCTCTTGGCTGCAAACACTGTACATGATGATTATCCTTTTAAGAAGATCAACAAATTCCTTTGACTACCCCCTCCATATGCGCAATTCAAAGGCAAGAGCAGTTTCTGTGAAGCCGGCGTGGAAACGGCAGATTTGTGAAGACACGAACACAAATGATGTTATACAGGAGGCACCTATTTCAGGTAAATAAAGTACTCCGTAAGGAATTCAAAGATTACAGAGCAACCAGTGTAAACTTTGGGCGAAATATGTAAAATCCCGGGAAATATTTAATTTGAGGATCCATGTATCTTGGAATAATGATGATGATGCACTTTCAATGAGTGACCTTTTTTACCAATCCTTTCGTGCATGAACGCATTTATATTTTCAAAACTTAATACTTTTTTAAAAAACTCACAGAAAACATCTTCATCGACAATTTGAGAATGGATGAAAATTTGTTCAAATAATTTTAATTTGGCCAACCTGCCTTCGTATTTCTTTTAACTACAGTACAGTTTATCTGTTTAACTAAATCTAGTCGTTTAAACAGCGGAAAAACCTGTACTGGTGTTACAATTTTTTAAAAAGTCAATAATTTGTGAGGATATCTGTTACCAGCAAAAACAACGAGTTGCTTAAGAAGTTACCGTAAAATATGTATCGTGTTCATAGTCACATGATATCGCGTATACTCGGTCATCAATAATTTCCAAACCCCAATCCTAATCCTATTCTGTCTCTTATCTGTCAATAAATCACGGTCATTGAGATTGTTGAAATAATGAAGTTGACCTTCTCTCCCCTCCTCTTCTCTGTTCTTTTTGGTTTTCTTGTTCTTTTTCCATCTTCTTTTATTCATTTGATCTTATTTAATTTCTTTCTCTTCCTTTTAAAAAATGTGGTATAGTTCGATTTCTCAACGTCCAACTATTCCACTCTACACTCTGGTATAATACGACGTTTCTGAGCTCTTTATACATAAAACAATTAAGTCAAATGGTATCATATCTACAGACTGTATATACACAAAACCCGCCGAAATTCGTCGTAATTCATCACAATTTCTTGGATCTAATTTGATCTGATTGCTCAGAGACTTAAGCGTCAGTTTGCTGGTTTAACTCTTATATGCATGTTGTGCTCAGATTGACGATAAGCAGACCCAAGCTTTGAACAAAAAAGTTTCTAAACACCTGGATACCTGATTGTTTCCTTGGCCGTGGCAGGGATATAATCCTAACTTATTTCCAGATTTCATTCCAAGAGAATCAAGGCACATACTACTCTCGGGATTGCGAATCTAAATAAACAAACAAAGTAAGGGAAGAAGATAAAAAAGAAAAGCAAGAAAGAAACTAAGAAAGACATAAAGAAACGAAAAAATAAAGATAGGAATTAAGGTGAGAAGGAAGGAAAATAGGAAGGGAGAAAGAAATTAAGGGATGGATAGATGGTTTTACAAAGTGACGAACGACCAAATGGATTAATGAGCGGATAGGATACGGCTGGATGGGACTGGATGGAATAAGATGGGATTGGATTCCATCGGGTGAAATAGGGTGGGACTGGATCAGATGGAATGGGGTGAATGACTTCAATCGAGGAACCTTTTGAAGCTTGAATCAAATGTGGCATGGAAATGACTCGGGCATGGAAATTGAAATGAGTCAAAGATCGAAGATAAAACGATGAGGCAGTTTATTCAAGGAGCAGCTAAAGGTGTTAAAGGAAATGCTGCCGCGAAATATTAATAACGGATATCACGAAAATTGAACAAAAATTGGAGCGCTGCTCAAGGTACAAACCCAGCGATAATCTCAGACTATTCCCATTCTCACCTGAGACTGCAGATACAGTACTGTTTTAAGCACGTTCATGAGCTGAGTATACAATCCCAGCACGTTCAGAACTTGGCCGTCAAATTATCATTGCTGAGTTAATGATACTTACCTCTCCTAAGGCTGGAGGATTAAGTTCAGGCATTCTAATATCAGGATACACATTGTCTAAGTACCATTTAAAAGACTTGCATTTTAATCTCTCTCGAAGCTTCTTTCGTTCTGTTACATCACCATACTCCCGATTGCGATTCTGCGGTTTTTTGTTGTAATATAATTCCTTGTATTCATCCATCCATACTTCTGCAAGCCTATTTAAGTTCTTGCTCAATGTTTTCTCAACTCCATCGGGAAATTTATAAGGGCTTGTCACTTTCCGGAACACGTGACCGACTCTGGAGCATGGAATAATTTCTAGCCTCCCTCCACACATCCAGACCTGAAGCAGACCAATATATCCAATATTCAAATATATCGTAAAATTTTGGGTAATGACTGTCTAAGGCTTGTAGGGGTTGTTTCTGAAGAATACATCCGACGACTAGTGAACGTTCGTCAAGCTCGTTGTCTCAGAAAAACGATTTCTGAGCTCAACTAAGTTTGTGTTCAGCATTAAGTATAGAAGAATATATCCGTTAAAATGACAACGAACAAATCAAATTTTAGTTCCACTTACTGGACTAATGCAGATTAAAATTGTGCATGCTTCTCCACCTTATAAACTCAACAACGTTTTCTGAGCCCCTGACGAGATGAAAACAGTAACCTTCTGACCACTGGTGCAAGGGTATCTCATCCACCAGTATTGTTAGTTTAGTAAGCAGAATACATGTTAACTACGAACCAGTATACAAAGCATTCGTCATTCGCTGTAAGAAATGTGAAATTTTAAGCTACCACATGGTGCACAACATCTGCCAATATTGTTTATACGGAAATTGTGCTACGTGAAAAACGGCCATTAAAAACACTGAACAGAACAAGGACATATTTTGGCTAATTTCAAAAAGACATGCAGTCATAACTTGAACGGAATTAACAAGCAACTTAGTAACTTAGCACATGCGGACTACTTACTCTAAACGATAGCTCCAAGTTCTCTCCTCCCCAGATATCCATCTCATCATCGTACGATCCAATGTCAAAGAAGTACTTTCGATCAATGGAAAATAATCCTCCAGCCATGGTCGGAGTTCTGGAAAAACATGGCAATTTGAAAAAGTGTTTTACGTTATAGCATAATGCTCTATGAAAGATGAAATATAAAACAGATTGAATCACATATATATACTAGTTTTGTACATCATCCTTCAATTGTGCTTCGTAGTCACACAAGGCAGTACGTAACAAACAAAAAGGAAACAACTGGGAATACAAGCGTCTCCCGAGGAAGAGAGTAAAGCTAGCTGAGAAGTACCAAAGGGACGCTACAGTATATTAATTTCATTTTAAAGATAGAGATGTCAAGTCCAGAAAAAAATCTTTTCATTAATTTTATAGTGCGGTGTTATAATTCGCCCTATTTGGAGCCTCTAGAAGAAATCTGTCACTGTTTCGCTGGACGAGCAATGCTAAGGAAGCTGACCAAAGGTCTTTGCTAACCGTACATGGCTCGCGGGTAGTCACTGGATTATTTTTGAAAAATAAAAATTATAAAAATCATAATTAGCAGCCAGAAACAAAGGTTACATATTAGTATATGGAGTCGTCTGTGGTCGAGATAATGTAACCCTTTATTGATCCCGGTTACCATATGGCAACTTATTAATTTTATTCTGGCTAACGCCAAATGATTTTACTCATAAAGGGGAGACATTCTAGAGGCCCAAACAATAAAGGATTAAAGTTTCATCTCACGCGTATTTTCGAAGTTTTACAAAATTGCCTGAGTCACGAAATTACGAGTGCAATTTATAAATTTTGAAAAAGTGAAATTAAACTCTAATTTGACGAAGACCAATGTCATTATTTATTCATAATTAAGAGTTCAAAATGTATTCATTTTACGATTGGGAACTGGGCAAACTTGTGACTTGAACAACTCCTTCAAGTGTACGATCAAAAGTAGAGCTGGAAAATCAAGTCTACTGAGGGCAGGAAACAAAACTTTATTACGAATTTAATTCAAAGAAGAAACTGAAAAACAAAAGCTTGACTAATATACGTATTAATACAGAAAGATTACGCTACAGTGCTTAAATGAAAGGCATAATTTTTAACTTCAGCTCCTTGGTGTCCGATCCAGTCACCAGTGACAGATGGAGACTTTAGTATTTTACTCTGGCTAACGCCAGACAATTTTACTCGTCAAAGACTAAGGGGAAACCCTCCGTCACCAAGGAGTTAAGGTTCCCGTACCAACTTTTACTCCCTAAAAAGATCTTCCGATCCAACGCAAGTAATATGGCGCTCAAGCAACTCCCTGGCGAATCACGGCTTTTTTGCTGCTAGTTTTAAGTTATAGGTATATTAAAGAACGCACAATGTAATAGAGTTTGTTCTCAACCATGTCAACGAGACCAAAGCAGTTGTACCTTGCATGGGCCTTCCCGGAGGAGACTACTGTTTATTATATATACAATACTACTGCTCGTCTTGTAAATACCGATACAGTTCGGACGCGAATATTGTAAATAGTACTTGTGAAATAACCGAAGTTATCACGTGGATGTGTGAAACTTTCGCACAAGTAAATATATCGGCACGAGACCACCAATTTAAAATAAAATAATTTTCAACTGATATTATTGAAAGGGAACTAAGTTAAAACATAAGTTGCTTTCAAAAAAGTATTTAGGTACAATATTAAGAAATGTTAACCATTTACGATATCTGTTCTAGTACTCCTGGAATAACGTTTTCATTCGCGCACGGATGCCACCATTTCGGATGTTTATTGCCAGATAAAAAGCAAAACTGTATGTACAACGCAAGTTCATTTCAATTTTTACATGATATACACAATTATTAATTTAATAATTTACAAATGACATTCTAGCCAGAGCATACACACCATGAAAATAATAAACATAGAATGCGTGCTCTGTTACGTTGCCGAGGTCCAGTTTTCTGCCCTTATAAATCCGTAATATTTGATAACGCACCACTTGCTTCTCACACAAATTCGCCATTTTGTGGCGACACTTTTTTGACTGACGCAAGATAAGGACCACGGATTCTATCTCTATTATTACTCGGGCTGCCTGTAGTAGCACGAGTCTAGGTGTCGGTGCGGTTTTTTTTCTTTTTGGGGTCGTGAGGTTTAGTCTCCCTCGCGGTCGCTGGCGTATCATATGACCGGGGCGAGTGGTTCGAAGCGAAGCGTTTTTACCATGTGGCTGGCGAATATCCTGTTCTTCAGTACGCTCACAATCCTTACAATCACACACACCGTTCAGGGTAGACCCACACTAAAAGATGCCCAGCGATTTCGAAACGGGTTGGTCCACGAACACAATAAATTTACGATAAATGTCAAGTCACACATGTATGTGAAGTATGCCAAGTTACATGTGAACGTCAAAAGTTGCTATATGAAAGCCAAAATTTACTATATGAAAGCCAAAAGTTTAAAGGTATCGTTGAATTGCTCAAATTCTGTAAATAGAAGCACGAAGAACGTTGATGATACCAATTTGGTAGCGACAGGTAAACAAGATCTGCTCATACTACCCGAGACGACTCGACATATTATGAACGCAGCATGGAAATTATACGTTGGTTAAATGTATTGAGGTAACCTTACTCATGTTTATGATTTGTTTTATTTTTACCTGTATTGTTTATTGTGTTACAAATGTCTTGCAAAATAAAGTCGATGCGATCCAACAGTTCATCGTTTCATCAAATGTTTATTTTATATTATCAATGGTCCATGAACAGTCGCACGTTTCAACTAACAATTCAGAGAGTACATTGCCATCTACTAACCCTGCTTCGCTTGATATTGTACCTGTTTACGAGAATGAATGTACAAGTTTCCGCTGATGCTGACTGAGAATTTAAGCGCAGAGGAATGTTGATCTCGTTATGCTAAATATATTGTGATTAAAATACGTGTGAACAAGTACAATCACCATGTTGGTCGACGTGATCGAGAACCTAGCAGGATTCCAACTATCAGGGCCTTTTGAATAAAAGTAGACAATTACGTAAGCAGCTTCAAAAGCACATTAAAAGAAAAAAGAAAGAGCTCATCTCGTGTACAGCGTCTGCTATATGCATGTAGCGATGAACGAAAAAGCTACTGAGTAATCAAGTAAGGTTTTTTAATAGCCAAGTTAATAACAGACCAAATGGTTTACATGAAAAACCAAAACAGCATAGAAAAGAAACATCTGGACCAAAAATATCTGTATTTTTCTAAAAATATAAATAAAGAGAAGCACAAAGCATATATAAAATCACTAGGCCTACATTGTTTAATAGAATCAGCCACCTGTACGTACAAGAACTTAAGCCGCAGAATGAATTGTTGAAAGCTCAGACTTAGTAGAGACATTGAAAAGAACCTCGGTACTATTGATCCTAGTAAAACTATGTATTTGGTTCAAATGCAGGAAAGCAATGTGTACCCATGAGTTTGAGTGCTTTGGTACATAAATTCAGAAACAAATCAATGACTTACACAATAACTCACTGAGAACACCTAGTTCAAATTGGGAGCCTTGGAAACGAGTTGTATTCTGCATTGTCAAGATTATCAAGACAATCTTATTTATTGCTAACTGAATTACCCAGCAGGGTTAGAGTGCTAAACACAAATTATCAACTTGAGTTTAGTGAATGTTACTCTGTTAGTCTACATACAACTACTTTGAATGAAAACATCCCATATGCCATGGCGTTAGAATATGGTACAAGAAACTTATAATTCATTTCTGTTAACAATTGGATGTAATACTGTATCTATTTATTTTACTTCAAATGGTTCACTAAAAATATTTGATTCACATGCAAGAGATTCATTTGGTATGGCCCATCCTCGTGGAACATGTGTATTGTCGGAAGTAAATTCACTTATCGACTTGGTGGAATATTTCAAAACTCTACACAAACCTGATGTTCTATTTGATCTCAAAGGCATTAAAATTACTAATGACCAATTTATACTGCTGTTCTTCAACAAGCTATGCATTCGTTTCTTGGATACACATACGCTCATCAAGGTAAACCTTCGCTGAAAGTTTAAATCAACTTTCGGTCGGGCTAACCCATGACCTATTCCCATGCCTGTGTTGTTTACAAGCGACTCTACGGTCCCCCAGATCAAGTCGATGAACTGGTAAAGAAAGTTTAACGAAAAATTCGTGAAATAAACCTTTCCTAAACAAAAAGTCGATAAAAATTAATCACAGCAGACTATAATTTAAGAACCGGGAAAGCCGAAATGTGATCACCACGGTTTTCTTTGATGTACCGCGGTTCTTAAAATCACTTAGTTACCTCGGATGAGGTAATCATCGTGAACTAAGTTAGATAAATACCTCGAACGTCGGAATTCAGGGATATAAACGTAACCTTCATGTTGACCTCTAGAATTCCGCATGTTTGTTATTAAAGCTTGTTCTTTTCAGAAGCACGTAATAGCCCTTAGTTCATGATCACCACGGTTTTCTTTAATGTACCGCGGTTCTTAAAATCATTTAGTTACCTCGGGTGAGGTAATCATCGTGAACTAAGTTAGATAAATACCTCGAACGTCGGAATTCGGGGATAGAAATTGCTCGGGCCCTACGGGCACTCGGGATTTATATCCCTGAATACCTCCGTTCTCGGGATTTATCTCTTACATAAATCGATTAAAATTTTGCCGCTCATCCTTCGTTTAAACGAACGGAGTATCTGGTACACGAAGTTCAACGGACGATGATCACATAATTTTTAAAAAAGTACTAAACTGGTTTGAATGTTTGGTTTTCAGTTGTTCGACAAAGCTCTTCTGCTTAGTCATACGGCAAATTCCTAATGTACACAATTGATGATCCCGCATCCGACCTAAATAGAAATCACACTATTGTTCCATGAGAAAGGACTGAGACGAAAAAGCTCGGGATAGCTTCAAAATACGTGAATATTTAAAAAATTGGCATTATTGCGAGTATTAAGGTCCACTGAATGTTTTTAATAATTAACAATTAGTGTCTGGTTTCACGATGATCAGCTTGATTTACTCCTTAGGTCTTAGTAAGTAACTCCTTAGGCTGTGAACAAACGAAAATGAGAAACACCGCGAAGTTGACAGGATACGAATAATTTTTGCTTCTACCAAATCAAATGTAATCTTCGAAAGCTAGTTACTTGTTCTGTTACGTCATACTTCGAAAAAGCGCTCATGTCTGGCCCGCAATCGGTAGTCTGAGTGAATGCCGACTGGCGTCTTGTTTCATTAAATTTTGCTGTGTTTAGTAAATTGTTTCTGTCTTGCAATAGTGAAATCTACAGTACAGATATTGACATGGAGTTCGGTATTACCAAATGTGCCGTAATGACAATGAAACGTGGACGACTGGTTGAGAGTCGTGGGATAGAATTGCCAACAAGTGAGAAAGTAGGTGATCCAGAATGTATATGATATAAATACCTTGGGATCCTTGAGTTGGATAAGGTTACCAATGAGGATATGAAGGCGAAGATCACGGATGAGTATATGAGGAGGCTACGGCTCTTGTTTAAAATCAAACTAAATGCAGGGAATCCAATTAAAGCAATTAATGGTTGGGCGGTAGCCGTTATCAGGTATAGTGCAGCAATTGTTGATTGGAATAGGTCTGATATAGAAGAACTGGCTGACATTGACTGTTTACCGTGCTCTGCATCCCAAAGCCAATGTGAGCCGGATGTATATGCCGCGCAAGATTGGCAGCAGGGGATTGATTAGCATTGAAGAGTGTGTGGCGAGTGAAAGGAGAACACTAGATTGGTATCTGGCCAGAAGCAATGAAACACTCCTGAAGTATGTGGCACTGCAACAGAGATTGGAGAAAGATACTATTGACACCAAAACAGCATACCGCAAGAAGATTGTTGATGAGAAAGTTTCCTTTGTGGAGAAGATGCCTCTTCATGGGCAGTTCCATAGAGATACAAAGATCTTAAGACAGAGGATTCATGGAAATGGCTTACAAGGGGAGATCTCAAAAGAGAAACCGAAAGCCTTGTAATTGCAGCTCAAGATCAAGCTCTGAATACTAACTCAATCAAAAAGACCATATACCAGCAAGAACTCTCTGACAAATGTAGGCTCTGTGGAGAAGGAGTTGAGAACGTCACTCACAT